>JAJOOE010022237.1:0-16197 GCA_036250405.1 Solanum raphanifolium | reverse complement strand
AAAAAATCCCCCGTCCCGTCCCCCCAAAACCCGTCCCATCCCGTATATATAGTGGGACGGGATGGGACTTATTTTTGTCCCCCCAATCCCGGTCCCCCCAAAATCCCCCCAGAACCGTCCCCCGTCCCGTCCCCCAGTCCCCCTTCGTCCCGTCCCCCAGTCCCCGTCCCCGTCCCCTTGCCAGCCTTACTAGACAGTAAGACTCCTTGTCCTGGTTCTTTTTTCAGATACTTCACTATTCTAATTGTTGCTTCCATATGAGACTGTTTAGGAGCTTGTAAATATTGACTCAGAGTCTGTACACAAAATGAAATATCAGGTCTGGTCATAGTGAGGTATAGAAGTTTACCTATAAGTTTCCGATAAGACCCTTGATCAGCCATAGGTTCTGCTTGTGTTTTGAACACATGATCATCATATTCCTTTGATGTTAACTTAATATTTGCATCCATAGGAGTCATAGCAGGCTTTGCAACTCCTAGACCAATTTCAGAAATCACCTCTAATGCATACTTCCTTTGATGCATTAGAATACCTTCCTTTGATCTAGCAAACTCAATACCAAGAAAATACTCCAACTCTCCTAAGTCCTTCATTTTGAATGCTTGTTGTAAGCACCCTTTGGTCTCATTGATCAGCTTTAGACTATCACCTGTGATAAGCATATCATCCACATAAACAAGAACTATTGTGATGCCTTCTGTGCTTTTCTTAGTAAACAAAGAATGATCTTGTTGACTTTGTTGAAACTTGAACTTAATAAGTGCCTCCTTTAGCTTAGCATTCCATTGCCTAGGAGCTTGTTTCAATCCATACAAGGATTTCTTGAGTCTGCACACTGTCTTAGTCGCCCCCTGACTCTGAAAACCTTGAGGTAAATCCATGTAAATCTCATCAAACAGATCACCCGGCAAAAAAGCATTAAACACATCCATTTGATGGATATGCCACTGCTTTATTGCTGCAATAGCAAGCACTGATCTAACAGTTTTCATTTTCACCACTGGGGAGAATGTTTCTTGGTAATCAATCCCTTCTTTTTGACTATACCCCTTGGCTACCAACCTAGCTTTAAATCCTTCCACTTCACCATTAGCTTTGTACTTTATTTTGTAAATCCATCTACACCCAATAGGTTTTTTTTCATCAGGCAAAGACACTACCTCCCAAGTATTATTTTGTTGTAGTGCACTAACTTCTTCCTTCATAGCTTCCACCCACCTAGGATCTGTGATTGCTTCAGCATAACTTTTAGGTTCTGTGGATGCAGAAAAAGCAGCAACATAGGATTGATATTTGGCGATATTTGGGTGCCAAATGATCATAAGCAATATACTTGGACATATGATAGGCTATTGTTCCATTCATACTTAAGGAAACAAAATCTTTTAGCCAGATAGGAGGATTTCTATCTCTTTCAGACCTCCTGTTAACTCCACTAGGTGCCACAGGAATTTCCATTGGTCCAGTTCCTTCAGGCTGTGTGTTTATCAACACGTTCTAGAGGTGTTGTATCTCCATGTGTCACCACTATTTCAGTCATATCATTGATATCATACTCAGTACTTCCTAGAACAAACAGTTTGTTACATGATCCATTAGTATTTTCTTTGAAAGGAAAGATATCTTCCTTAAATATAACATTCCTGCTAACCACCAACTTTTTTTATTCTAGATCATACAGCACATATCCTTTCTGAGTCATGGAATATCCCATATGCACTGCCATTCTAGACCTTGGTTTTAGTTTATCAAGCTCTTGCACTACCTTAGCATAGCAGAGACACCCAATTACTCTTAAATGTGAGATACAAGGTTTCTTGTTGTAGAATACTTCATAGGGAGATTTTTTATGTAAAATTGTACTTGGCAGCCTATTGATAATATGTACAACAGCCAACACACACCCCAAAAGCATATCTGATACCATGTTAAATTAGGTCTTAGGCCTAACTCACACCCCAAAAGCTACCTCAAAGGGAGGAGGATTTCCCAAGCCTTATAAGGAGTCCACCCATCTCATTAACCACCGATGTGGGACATTTGTCATTCTTTAACACCCCACCTCATGCCCAGTGCTTAGCATCTGGTGCGTGGGTAATTTTGATTTTGGGGGCCCCAACATCGGGTGAGACGGGCCCTGCTCTAATACCATGTAATCGTATTAATGTGACAGATCTGATCTATCAAGATGAGACGAGAAGAAGAAGAGAAGAAGAAAATGAAGATGACTTGAAAGAAAGAATAACCTTGTGATTCTTATTATTCAGTTTTTTTAAAATAAAACTTATGAGTACACTTATATAGAACTTAAAAGGAAACTAATTCTAATTAACTATACTAATCATAACTAACTATCAATCTGTTAATTAACTAACTTTCAAGAAGTTAACTAACTACTCTAAGTAACTCCTTTAATACTTCCCCTATTGGATGAGGAAGTAACGGATCAACTTCCACTGTCCTTTAACAGTTGAGTGATTCACTCTTGTCTGATGAACAAGAAGAAACTAGTAGTGCAGCAGCAACATTATTCTCCTTCTGTAAATTTGACAGTCTACAGAAAGAATCAATTTCTGTTGTTTCTCCTCCATCCTGAAGAGATTGAACACTCAGCAGAGGTTGGCCAATTTCAAAGGAGTCAAATTCATCACTTTGGGAAACTTTAACACCTTCAACGAGCATCATCTGCCCTAGTTCATTTCCAGGAGCAACTACGAAACCTGGAAGTTGTTCTTTCATTGTGGATAAAAGCATGTTTAAGCAAGTCTTTGTATCTCTAACAACCATTTCGTTGGGTGGCAAAAAGTACTCAACTACGCAAACAAAATTGTTGGCGCATTTACATTGCAAACAAATTGCAAAACTCTGAGTCAATCTAGCTTTTCGTGCACTAGGCACCAAAGGGTACTCTTTGAAGCTTAATGTAGTAACATCCTTGCAAAAGCATGAACCTTTGGATGCAAATGCCCTCCCCACCATTGCCTTCCCGCTCTCAATAAGACAGAACTTAGAAACATATTCAAAGTCATGAAACATTGAACTCGAATGATCATAGATGGAGGCACCAGCACGATATAGGAGTTGTAAAGAGCGAGATATGGTTAGCACTCATATTTGGTCGGTTACCTTTTTTAACGGATCTTAAAAGATGCTTAACCCCTTTCCTTTAGGATAACTTGAACCCTTACCTAGAATCACTTAAGTTAAGTAGACCTTAATTGGAGTCAATTTTAGTATTACTTAGTTAAATATTTAGGTGTCCTAATTCACCTTAATTAATTAGGTGGCGACTTTTTAAGTTAGTTAATAATTTGGAAATCACCAATATGTTGTACACCGTTTGAATCTCGAGTTAAAATGGGGTATAACAACGAAAACATAACAACTCACTCATAAAAGACAAGAATGACAATGAGGTGTGAATACAATACAATACAATACAATGCAATGTCATATAGAATTTTGCATGTATGTTCTGTTGATACACTCGCTGACTAGTATCCCCGGACACATGGAGGACATATATGTCCATGCATTCACTACATAACTGCTGACTAGCAGCTCGAGAACCATGAGGGACATATTAGTCCATGCATCCATCATAATCATTTTTCATCGGCATAAACATCAATCGCTAGAACCATTTTCCATCGGCATAAACATCAATCGCCGAAATCATTTCCCATAAGCATAAACATCAATCACCAAAACCATTTTCCACCAGCATATCAAGAATTCAAATCTCACAATAGTGTTTCAGACCAATGCAAATAAGCATGTTCACGTGTGGACTAAGAAGTTGATAAATTTTACATCAATAACCAATCCACACACACAATTATGGCACATCATCAAAAGTGAGTCAAGATAATCATTCAAGTGTGGCACATCACACATTATTATATCAACGAATTCATTTTTCTCCGCATGATCACTACAAATATTTGGGTAACATTTAATAACAAGTATAATATACGAAGACCTTCACCATTCCCCATTACTCTCAGTTACACAACAAGACATACAAAGTTCAATATACTTAACAAAAGGTTAAAGAGGTCCGCTTACCTTTAAAAAAAAATCAACTCGGTACTATTCATGTCAATTTATCTATCTATTCATATCAATTTATTTTAATTTGTTCAAATTCAAATTAACGTGATCTACTTTTAAATTTAGATCATCCATTTATTTTCTACCTCTAAATAAAGTCAAAAGTTTAGTTTGTGGACAAGTGCAAATGGATCAAAAAGCTCAAAAGGTTCAAACAGACTTTAGCTTTTTTGTGGAAATTGTACATTTTTCCATGCTGTAGTCCCTGTGGAAATTGTCAAAGGTAAAAAGGAAGGCAAAAAATTGTGGAGTTAGTACCATTTGTTCGTATTGAATTTAAATAATATCATCCATAATACTACAAGGTAGCATTTCATACTACTTTTACATTATACTGTCTATTTATATGTAGTGGTATTTGTTGGATATTATATGCCCTTGAGTTTTCTATCATAAAATTTTTCTTTTCCTAAAAGGAAAACTTAGAGACTTCATATTTGGATAGTCCTTTTCTCGTAGGAATAAGTTTAGGACTCTATAAATAGAGGTTTGTTTCTTCTAACTTAATCAACATTCACAATGTAGTCTATTTGAGAATTTTGGTGAGGGGAAATTTGTGGGACACAAGTGATACGTTATCACTTGTGTGAACCTCTTTGTATTCCGAGTGAATCGGTTGATGTTATTTTTCTCTATATTGTGTATTATCATGTTTATATAGTGGATTGCTCATCTCCTTTGTGGATGTAGGTCGGTTGACCGAACCACATTAAATATTTGTGTCTTTTGGTGTATTTCTTGCTTGTCTTATTACTCATGATCTATCGAGGTTTACTTTGCTAGCTTCCGCATGATACCTAACTATTTCAGTCCTAACAAGCATTGAAGCCAGGGTGACACAAAATCTGGCTACCAATAATAGGTGGTTCCATATTACAAAAAGTGGAAGTAAAAATACTACTTATTAATATTAACAGTAGTATTAACTAAAATCTTCCTTGTGATTTCTCTTCTATGTATAGGCATCTTTCGTAATTTGAGAGTTCCCCACTCTAACAGCATTAATCACCTTGGTTCACTGAGAACAAATACATGCCACAACACAGCAGGGAAGAGACAAACACCATGTCACCAAAAGTACATAACATTTCTGCAATGAAGACGAACCATAACAAAAATCCTTCATGTGTCAGCTTCTGAGGTAATCAGTAATCTCATAGTGGTCTGTCCCGACAATCTTAGTGAATGCATACCATAGCTCAAATCTGAATCAGTAGTTATCAAAATCCAATCGTCATCTTCATCTTCATACTTTATTGAAAACCTTTCAAGTGATATGTTAAGCCTCTTTTCCACTTCCCCCACCAATTCTACCTTCGTTGATGAAAAGGGGAGTTGGAACTTTATGATATCACCTCTATATGTAACCTTTAAAGTCATCACACTATCACGAGATACTCCTGTTGCAGGGGATCTCGTGTGACCCAAATAATCTTTGCCTTCTTCTTGGGAAAGAGCAGGACATTGTTGATCGTCCACATATGGTTTAGCACCTAGAAAAGATACGCATTGGCTAACATGGAAATTAACCTTTCTAGTCTTATGATGTGGCCATCTAGAGATATTATATCCTCTACATATTCGTTTCAGTGTTGCTCAACTAACTGCAATAAAAAAAGTCCACAAAAGGGATTTTAGTGAACCTATGCATAATTCATTTCGGTTAAAGGCATGTGAGCGTACATATATATAATAATACAAAAATAATTACGAACCTCAAATGCACTAAAGTTAGTGAACTTACCATGTAGATTTTTGGCAGCATCTTCAAGAGTCATGCCATAATGCTGCTCCAGAATCTTGCGAGTAATCCCATGATCTTTTTCTATCCTTTGTATTGCATTGTTCTTATGTGAATGGATTTTCTCGTTGTTAGTTGTTGCATTTCCCGCAGAATTAATTTCTAAATTTGGTTGCTCAATGTGTGAATCATGTTGCATTATTCCACTTGTATCCTCAATGCGGTCATCATGTGCTACATCCAAGTTAACTTTTCCTATGATTGTCACAGCTTCCCCTATTGGATGAGGAAGTAACGGATCAACTTCCACTGTCCTTTCACAGTTGAGTGACTCACGCTTGTCTGATGAACAACAAGGAACTAGTAGTGCTGCAGCAACATTATTCTCCTTCTGTAAATTTGACTGTCGACAGAAAGAATCAATTTCTGTTGTTTCTCCTCCATCCTGAAGAGATTGAACTCTCAGCAGAGGTTGGCCAATTTCAAAGGAATCAAGTTCATCACTCGGGGAAACTTTAACAACTTCAACGAGCATCCTCTGCCCTAGTTCATTTCCAGGAGCAACTACAAAACCTGGAAGTTGCTTTTTCATTGTGGATAAAAGCATGTTTAAGAAAATCTTTGTATCTCTATCAACCATTTCGTTGGGTGGCAGCTCACTCTTTGAAGCTTAATGTAGTAACATCTTTGCAAAAGCATGAACCTTGGGATGCAAATGCCCCCCAACCAATGCCTTACCACTCTCAATAAGACAGAACTCAGAAACATATTTAAACTCATGATACATTGAACTCGAATGTTCATATAAGGAGGCACCAGAACGATAGAGGAGTTGTAAAGAGGCAGATGGAGAAAAAGGAATCCAAAATTGAACAAAGGGTAAACTATGTCTTTCAAAGATCTCATATAACCCGTTCTTTATTTCGTCAAGTCTATCATCAAGTGCCAGCTATAAAAAAAATGATAAGATAAGCTATGAAACTAGTGGGACAAATATAATAGAGCAATGGAAATAAAAACGACTCTTTTTCTTTTTAACTTTTATTTATGTTGTTTAGTTTCGCCAAAATGATAAAAAAGGCAACAACACCATACCTCTGAAAGTCCAAAAAACATGTCCCTTGATTTACAAATGCTATATAACCCAAATGATTTGAAATTCAACCCCTATAAGGGAAAAATGAAACAAAAGTGAATAACCAATGTCGTTTGGTTGAAATCCAACAATTTAGACAACCAAAAAAGATGGGTGGGCGTGGCACGCTTGTTCTTCTTTTTTTCTTACCATGCCTCCAACCCCATCTATCTGCCAAGAAAGTGTTGATCTCATGTCTAACTCAATTATACAATTAATAAATCGAAAAGCTATGAGCATATTAAATACCATAATAAACTTGGGAAGACGGAGAGATGGTTGTGTAGATACAATCTCAAATACACCAAGGTAACGCTGATCATGGAAGTTGAACACTGGAAATGCATAATAAGAGTGAATTTCCAAGCTTATTGCAGTTTGAAGCAGTGGAAACTCTGCAGCGGAGTAACTTTGTATGTCGGGGTTATATTCTGGCAAGCATCTTCTGAAAACTCGTCCAAGGGGGCCAGGTAGACCTTCCTTGTAGTCGTCAATTGGAATCAAAGTATCGATACAGAGCCTCCTGTATGAAGAGAGACTCTTATTGAAAGCACATATTTGATCCGCAGTGGACAGGAAAGTGGATCCGTTGACCTTGATGGGTGCCCAGAATTGAACCAGACAAATATGCGGACTCGACATTTTCTCAATAACAGATTTGATCCTCAATTTCAGCATTAGAAAGCTGAAATCGAGAGAAGCAGGAGCAGTTGTATCAACAAGATAAGATTGAGTAATAATAAACAGAACACTCATGTTTTGATATTCACAACTCTTAATTCACAGATGAAAGGGGAAATAGTTCGTTGGTACTCCAGCTCATCGTCTTGTTTTATGCTCCAAAATGCGGAGGCATTGCTCTTCACTTCACACCAATCCAGTTGACTAGACATTAGGTCACATATCTCTAAAACTTGCCGAAGATGATAGATACTCCATAGAATTTCACTGCCTTTTGTCCCTTTCCAGTTTCCTCTCTTGCTTTTATCATGGCGACTTGCTTTTGTTTTTGTCTAACACTATTTATTTTTTTTGAGGATTTTGCCCATTTACTTGGACCTCTTTGGAAAGCTTGCTAATTGGATTTGGTGTATTTCAGTGTTTTAAAAGGCGGGGGCGTAAGACGAGACGTTTTATATCGTATGAGGCAGGCATAAGCCTCGAGACACGAGGCGTAATATAAGTCATATGGTTCTACGAGGCGTAGTCTCATGTATATTCAATTTTATAGTTTTATTACTAATAAAATAAGCAAAAGTAAGTCTTTCAATGGTTTTACAAATAAATTTTTATAAATAACGTATAATATATAGAAATTATATTTTGTTGAGATAAGTATTAATAATTAATAATGAAGAAAAAAAGTATTTTAATTACTAGTTGAGAAATGCCATTACACCAATAATAAAAAATATGATTTAAATTTTGGGCGTTCGTTTTTACTCCCAGGACTTACGGTTTTATGCTCGAGGCTTACGCCTCAAATTTTATAACTTACGCCTTTAATTTATGCCCCAGATCGTTTTTGGTATGCCTCACTCCAAGACTTGCCCTGTGACTCTCCCCAAAAACGTTTTTGAAAACACTGGTGTAATTGAGTGTAATTACAATCTTCTTTGATTGGATGTAATTTGTAGGCTGTAATTACACTCTTCAATTAATCAGGGAGAGACTGTGAATTGTTAGAAATTACATGGTGTAACTTTTTAAGTTCTTTCTTTTATTTCTATTTTTATTTTTTTATTTTTATTATTTTTAAAAAAATTCATTTTTATTATTCTAATATTTTCTAAAAATATTTTTATATTATTTATATTTCACTTCTTTCTTATTCTCAACTTTTACTTCATGTGATACCATGCAATTTTTTGTATTATCTAAAAGAAAAATCATTAGTATAATTTTGTTAGTATTCTAATTTTTCAAAAGTAGAACTCATTGTTGAATAAAGTTATGGACTTATGTTTTTTCTTTTCTTTTAAATCATAATTATGTATGTTATGTTGAAATTTGACATAAGAGTATTATGCTAATTTTTTGTTTTGAATTTAGAACTTTATTATTTTTTCAATTGCATTTGTTTTAGGAGTATTGACTCGATATTTTAACCTGCAAGCTATTTTTCTTAAGTTAGACTTGATAGACTATCTTTTTGTCAAATGGTTTATAATTTTATAACATTATAGTTATAAGATTAATCTTTTTGTCAAATATTCATTTAATGATGTTCATTGAAATATGTTCTTTTAATTTTATGATTAATATAATTAAAATATACTAAATTGAAAATATAGATTAATTAATTTTTAAAATATTTAATATTCCACCATAACCCATATTGGACGCATCCGTTTCCACTATCTTTGGTCAAGCAGGATTAGCAAGGGTTAAATAGGGCAATGATTTAACTCTTTCTTTAATAGTTTTTACTAGATTTGTGAATCTATTAGTCCAAGGCTTTTTATGATTCTTTTTTAGCGTGTCGTATAACGGAGCTAAATTGCGAGACAAATTCTTGTAGAAGGGAGAAATGTAATTTAAACTTCCCAGAAACCGCTGCAATTGCGTTCTATCTGTAATACTATCAGGAAATTTTGACGCGAATTCAATAGATCACTGAATAGGAGTAATTTTTCCTTGACAAATCAAGTGACCCTAAAATCTAACTTATGTTTGAAAAAGACTCATTTTAGGTTTAGAAATCACCAAACCATTTTGAATAACTATTTTCTTAAAAATATCTAAATGCTTAATATGCATTTCAAGGGTTTTTGAATAAACCAAAATATCATCAATATAAACTATGATGAAATCCAAATACGGATTGAAAATATCATTCATAATCTTTTGAAATTCTGAGGGAGCATTTTTTAACCCAAAAGGCATTACAGTCCATTCGTATTGTCCAAACGGAACATTAAATGTCGTTCTATAAGAATGGTCTTTAAATATTTGGATATGCCAATATCCAGATTTTAAATCAAATTTTGAAAAGATATTAGCATCATATAATCTTGTTAATAAATCCCTTTTGTTTGGAATAGGATACCTAATCCATTTTAAATATTTATTTAAAGGTTTATAATTTATAACTAACTTGGGAACACCACGTTCTTTTTCTGCTGCGTTATTAACATAAAATGCAGTACATGACATGGGTGACTTGGAAGGTTTTATCAAACCCTTTTGCAA
Organism: Solanum raphanifolium; assembly: GCA_036250405.1. Lineage (NCBI taxonomy): Eukaryota > Viridiplantae > Streptophyta > Magnoliopsida > Solanales > Solanaceae > Solanum > Solanum raphanifolium. The sequence continues at coordinate 6,013 of JAJOOE010022237.1, read as the reverse complement.
TAAATTATCAATTTCTTTTTTGCAGAATTCGACCAATTCGGTATTCATCTGGCAAAGACGGGATTTGGTAGGAATATTTTCCTCAGAGAAATCATCTTCATATGGAAGAGTCACAATATGCTTTTTCCGATTCCAAAAAGCACTAGGATGATCAACACAAATATCAATGGCCATTTGTTCAGAAATTATCTTAATCTTTTCCTGTATTTTAGTAGATTTCAAAGTATCGAATATATTCATACTAAATATCTCAAGTTGTAAATAATCAACATGCTTTTGTTTCATTTCAATCAAAGCATTAATATCTCGAGAAATCGGCTCAGTGATAAAAGTATAGCTAATATCTCGATCTTTATAAGTAGTCGAAAAACCTTTACCATTTATATTGGTAAAAGGATAAATTGCATTTATAAACGGAGTTCCTAGAATAATAGGAGGGTATAACTGATTTTTTACCAAGAAAAAGAAGTGTGGAATACAAACTTTATTCTGGCAAATACGAATATTAGATAATTTATACTTTATATCTAAAGCATGACCGGATGCAGATTTTACCATATGAGTTGTTTTCTCAAAATATTTAATAGGTACTAGACCTTCTTGAATGCAACTCACATCAGCGCCACTATCAATCATAGCAATATTAGTTATAGAAAAAGAATTATCAATTAATATAGTACATTTAACATACCATTTATGAGCTGTAACAATTTGCATCATTCCTAAAAACATATTTTGTTTAGGATCAATATTCAAAGGTTTAGCAAGATTATTTTCTTCACCAGTATAATCATTAACCTTATTTTTTCCTTTGCTATTAGCAGACTCAATCTGAGTAAGACGGTGATCACAAATAATACGATTTTGTTTAAGAAATTTAATTTCTTCCTTCAAATGTTCAATATACTAAATTGAAAATATAGATTAATTAATTTTTAAAATATTTAATATTAGTTAAGAACGTGTGTTTATTAATTAATATATTTTCAAAAGACAATACATATCTTAAATATTCAATTTAATATCATTCATAAATGACATTATTTGTCTAATATAAATTTTTATTTTTAAAATTCAATATAACCTTATGATTACGCTTGTATAACCAAACAGTACATTCGTAATTACACTGTGACAAAGAAACGGGTCAGAGTAATTACTAGGTTATGTAATTACTAGGCTGATAATTACTACCCTAGTAATTACACCAATTCCAATTATTTGGTGACTTTCCAAACAAACCCTTAATATTCCAAAAGTTGGCTAGGTTTGGCTACAAAATTCAAAGTATTTTTGGCAAGTCATTTTTGGGTGTTTGGTCATTGATTTGAGAGAAATATTTGGTATTTTCAAAAAAAATGATTTATACCAATACGTTTTAAAATTATTAAAATTACTCTTAAGTTTGTATTATCATTTTTTAATGAACATGTTTCGTTAAAAAAATACCTTATTCGAAGATGATACTCCATAGAATTTCACTGCCTTTCCTCTCCTCCTTATATTATGGCAACTTGCTTTTGTTTTTGTCTACACTATTTTTTCTTTTTTCTCCTTTTTTTTAAAAAGGATTTTGGCCATTGATATTAGTTTGTATTAGTATCATTTTATAATGAAATGTTTCGTTAACAAATAACCTTGTAACATAATTGATGACAGTCAACAACAATATGAGCAAGAATAGTACAATAATCGCATACTCACACGTGTCACTGATTCAAGATAAACCATAATTCATTAAATATAAGCTAATCTTTTTAATGGAGATGGTTGTAGATATAAGTTAATTGGGATTAGTAGATAATGGATGTTTTTATAAAATAAAAAAGTTTTAGGTAATTTTAAAAAATTTCCAAACACTAGGATTTGGGGATTTGGCCTAAATTCTAGTTTTTTCTAGAACTTGGAAACTTTGGATGCTTGTCAAATATATCTGTCAAGTAATAACAAATTATATGGTCAAACGCTAGCTGCTAAGATTTTTTCCAAATATATTTATGGATAAATATATCAGAATTCATATGCTCCTAAAATTCGGAATCACAATTTTTAAAACCTTGAAAAACAACAAAAATATGTTTTCACTTTTTTCAATTCAAATTACTCATAAATAATAATAATAATAATAATAATAATAATAATAATAATTTTAAAAAAACAACTTCAATCTGTAGTTAGGCCAAACATGGTCCAATTTTCCAAATATCCTTTTTTACTTGACAATAAAAACTACTTTTTTTTTCTTTCAAATTCACTATGAAATATGCCAAAACATCATAAATTTAGTACTATGAAAAAAGCCTCAAATATTCATTTAATATAGAATAGAGAAAATTTTCCTTCATAGTTTTTAAATTTTAAAAAATAGTTCATAACTCAGCACTTAAATTTAAATGCTTAGTAACTTAATAAGTACAAGAAAATTGAGTTTATCTAACTTTTTATAAATATTTCATGGTCAAACACCTCAGTAACGTAGTATGGCCACTTGCTTCTTCTTCTTCTTCTTTTTTTAAATCTTTGTTTGACCTATTTTACTTATAGCAAAACAAAATTAGACCCCTTATTTATAAGTTCTGGCCAATTATTTGGATTATGATTTATATTTTATTCTAGTTTAATTTAAATAAATTTTAGAGGAATCAATAATTCATCCATTTATATTAGTCCATTTTATTTTTGGAGGAATCAATAATTCATTCATTTATATTAGTCTATTTTATTTTGTTCAAACTCAAATCAACTTGATCTATTTAAATACAGAACACATGTCTATTTGACACTTTTAATTAAAATAAGAGAAAAAAGAAGTAAGATCCGTGTGAAGCAAGTAAATCAAAAAGCTCAAGAAGTTTTAAAGAGATTTCGCGTTTTTGTGGAAATTGCCAAAGGAAAAAGAAAGGCAAAAAGTTGCGGCCTTGGTAATATTTGTTCTTTATATAGAATTTAAAATGATCCATAATTCTTGATTTATAGATTTATATGATAGTGACACACTTCGTACGTTTTAATAACTCAATTTATTTAAATACCACATATAAGTTTTCTTTTCGTCTTTTAGTTTTCCCGGATTAGAATATCAAAGGAGGACGTTGCAGATGTTGGGGGCGGACACAACTTCTTCTAAGGCTAGAAGACCACTGGAAGACACCCATGACTATAGCATGTAGTGAAAGAAGCACATTGGACGGGCGTGCTTCGACCGTGTCTCCAGGCACGATTGAATGTAGATATCATGAATGGATATCTATATTGGAGCCTGACTATTTTAGATTCGCGCCGTGTAGGGCCCATTCAAGGGGAAGCACTCACTACCCAGGTTTTTCTGTACTCAGAACTCAAATGTGAGACTTCTAGTTAAGAAAGGAGTAACTCCATCCACTCACCATCAGTAGCGAAGTTAGAAATTTCGCTAAGCATAGCTAAAATTTAATATATATATATATGAAAAATAATTTTTAACTTATATATTTTGTATATTTTCTATTATAGATAGTATAATTTTTTGACGAAAGGTGTCCAATTATACGTAGCTACGCCACTATGGACCACATTCTTTTCTGGTGGTATCAAATATTGTCACAACATAATTAAATATTATTCAGATACCATTACAATCTAGTCTCAAACTTCCCACATAGTTTCGATTGGGACCCAAGTCGGGAAAAGAAAATAGGAAAATCTTGAAAGGTTCCGAAGGATATGGCATAAGATATTAATGATCAAAAGATTATGATTTTAAGCATGTGCATTGCACATGAATTCCTTATCAATATTTTAAAAAAAAAAAACCATATAAACAATATTAAAAATCATATAACCAAAGAAGTTCCTAAAATGTGATAAATAATCATCTTAAATAACTAACTCAACAAAGGAAGAAATTATTATGGAATTGTACGTCATAGCAATAAATTTAAAAATTAGTGGTACATATAACAATAAACTTAAAAATTAGTAGTACATATAACTCAACAACATTAGACCCCCTCATTTTAAAGTTCCGCTCAATTATTTGGATTATGACCTATATTTTAATTTAGGCCACCAAATTCATTGATGGCCCCCTAAAGTTGGCACTAAGTTTTACTTAGACACCTCAACTGAGTGATGTTCATTTTGGACATCTCATGTGGGGTCCCGCTATGTCATTTTGACACTTTTTGCTGACATGTCAAAGTGAATGTGATACACTCAACAATAGAACATGAAAGACTCAATTTAGGTATTTGTTTATTTTGTTTTCTCTTCTTCTTCTCCACTTTTCAAGCTACCACCTCCCACCATTTTTTGGAGCTTGAACTCCTTCAATAGAGGTCGAATTTTATTCAAATTTGTTTTCAAGTCATTTTTCTTCTTCTTCATTGTATTACTTTTCTAAATCTACAATCACCTCCCTCCACCTTTTTTGCTGGAAAAATGAATACCAACACTCATATTTTATATTTATTCTCTCTTTCTTTCTTCCTCTCCCTCTTTTCTTCCCACAAAACAACACCAAAAAGAAAGAAAAAAGAATAAATATGAAAAATTGTAAAAGAAGAATTAATTTTTTAAAAAGTACAAACATGATTTTGAGTGTAATGAAAAAAAACGATTTTTGATGGTAAAGGAGGGTAAACCATCACCGCTCTCCACTTTTTTCGTCGGAAAAAATAGATACCAACACTCATATTTTATATTTTTTCTTTCTCTCCTTCCCTCCTCCTCCACTCTTTTTTTTTTTCAAAACAACACCAAAATAGAAAGAAAAAAAGAGATCCAAAACAATTAAAAAAAATAAAAAGATTGTTGGTTGTAGTAGAGAAGACAACTACCTTCGGCCGGGGGGGAGGGGGGTTAAATTGATTTTTTTAGAATCATATTTTTATTTTATTTACTAAATAGATTTTAAAATAATTTTTAACTTAAAATTACACATGTAATTATTTAATTGGTTGTTTGTCATGTCATCAACGAGTGTATTACACTCTCCTTCAGCTTTTTGCTTATTGTTAAAAAAGTGTCAAGATGACATAGCGGGACCCTACATAAGGTGTCTAAAATGAACATCATCCAGTTGAGGTGTCTAAGTGAAACTTGGTGCCAAGTTTAGGGGGGCACCAATGAATTTGACCTTTAATTTAAATAAATTTTGGAGTGTTCAAGTGGATGACTATGACCGGCTCAAAATGTGTACAAAACCGAATCGAAAATCGAACCAAACCACAAATCGAGTCAAATCAGGAAAAAAAAAAAACCGACTAGTGGTTTGGTATTGGAAAAAAAAACCCGACTATATTTGGGTTGGTTTGGTTTCAACTAAAATAAACCAACCCGAGACCAAACCAACCCGATATTATATATATAATTTTAAAATTTTATTTTATACGTAAAAAATTTACTTTGATATAATTTTAAATATTTCTTATACTTTTTTATAGTTTTTATCTTTTAATATATTATTTCATGTTTGAAAGTTAAAATTCTTAATGGTCCAATAAAGATTATAGTCCATAGATGTTGGTAATTATAAGATAAAAGAGTCTGAAAAATATTCCAACTTTGGCCAAAATTGTTGTTACGATACCAAACTTTATGGAGAACCTTTTACCTCCGGCACTATTTAAAAGTGTATTTTAAAGGTATATATGTGCCCATGTGGACACATTACTATTTAAAATGATGCAATATTTATGATGTCCACGTAGGCACATATATACCTTTAAAATACACTATTTTAATAGTATAGGGGGTAAAATGTCCTTTCAAAAGTTTGGTATCGTAACAGCAGTTTCGACTAAAGTTGAAGTATTTTTCAGACCCTTTTCCCTAATCATAATAAAGCTTAAATCAAAATCAAATTAATACTAATGCAAAAAGAAAATCAATTCAACACTAAGAATGAAATTAATATTGAATATTTGTTCTTTAGTTTTACATAGGTTTAGACAATTAAAATACATAATCTAATTTTAATTTCCTTTAATATTTAGTCATGTAACTAATACTTATTAAACTTATTTTAGCATGA
>JAJOOE010022236.1:0-18930 GCA_036250405.1 Solanum raphanifolium | reverse complement strand
AAATATATGAGGTTAGTTTTGTCATTTCAAAAATCAACCGTAAAACACTGAAAAAAATGACAAAAAAGGTGCTTTATGTTTTGAGTGTTGGTTGAATTCTAGTCCAAATATATGAGGTTAGTTTTGTCATTTCAAAAATCAACCGTAAAACACTGAAAAAAATGACAAAAAAGGTGCTTTATGTTTTGAGTGTTGGTTGAATTCTAGTCCAAATATATGAGGTTAGTTTTGTCATTTCAAAAATCAACCGTAAAACACTGAAAAAAATGACAAAAAAGGTGCTTTATGTTTTGAGTGTTGGTTGAATTCTAGTCCAAATATATGAGGTTAGTTTTGTCATTTCAAAAATCAACCGTAAAACACTGAAAAAAATGACAAAAAAGGTGCTTTATGTTTTGAGTGTTGGTTGAATTCTAGTCCAAATATATGAGGTTAGTTTTGTCATTTCAAAAATCAACCGTAAAACACTGAAAAAAATGACAAAAAAGGTGCTTTATGTTTTGAGTGTTGGTTGAATTTTGATTCTTTAAGTATGTACTAAAAAGTTTTGTTTCTTTGAATTTGAATTTATCGTTAAATAACACTTTTAGTCTTTGTTAAGTGTTTACAGAACTACGTCTAATAGATTTAACGGAAATTATGAAAAAAAAATTTTTTAGCTGGAACTCACAATTAGAGGTACAATCTACTTTTGTCATAGTATTTTGGCGGAATGGTCTGATAGACCCTTCTACTTGTATGTGTTTGTATTCTGGACCATTCTACTTGATCATATGTCAATTGAACACTTAAACTCAATGAAACTAATCATATAAAAGGTTTGAGATTATAAAGAAAAAAAGAAATGGGGATGGGTGGAAAAGAAGAAAGAACTGAAAAAAAATTAATTTACTAAATTTTGATCTTTTTATTCTATATTTAAAAAGAAAAAAAAATTATTTTTATTCTAAAATGTGATCTTTCACGCTCCTTCTATGTGTGACATCACACATTTGTGCCAACTCAATAATTAAGTTGCCACATAAGCTTAGTCAACTGTTAGAAGAGTTTAAACATAAAATTTCATTGAGTTTAAATGTTCAATTGACAAATAGTCAAATAGAAGGGTCCAGAATACAAATGCATACAAGTAGAAGGGTCCATCGGACCATTTCCACTTTTATATATTACACTAAATAGATGTCATATGCATGGAGTTCAATAAACTTTTAAAAAGATATAAAAAGATAACAAATTCATCATTGCAAAGTCAAAATTGCGAAAAACAACAAGAACAGTAGCAAAAACAACATTAAAAGATAGTTGGACTTCAAAGCATATCTCAGCCGTGAATAAGAACTATTTACTCATGAAGCATCATGAAGCACTGGAAAAGACAAGCTCGAAACTAGCCTTCTCTCAACCCGAGCATAGCCCCAATATCCCCAATTTACTCCCCAGCTATTTTTTATCAAATAATACTCGATACCATTCTCAATGCCGAACCCAACAATTAACACCGCATGACGCCCTCTGGAGTGATTATTTTTACTTGCTTCAGAGTAAATTTCTTCTTTTGTTTGACCCATGTAAATATCCTATCAAAATAAATGAATTAAAAATTAAAAAACGTTGATTAAACCAGCATAAGAAACAATAACTTGATTAGGGGAAGCATAATTTACCTTTCCATTATGCATCTGAAAGTTCTTCACCAACTTTACACATCCACAAATGGGTTGCTTCTGGATTAACTCTTCAATTCTTTTTTTATCCAAACCAAGATCATTAACCTTTTTAAAGGCTTTAATTTTGGTTTTTTCCTGCACCAATTAGAAGATATAACACAAACCAACATATGTATCTATTAAGATACATTTTTCTATTACTATTATATAGTATATATCTTGCAAAATATATTGAACTAAAAAAGAGAACAATAAATCTAATATCATCTGGTTACCTCATTAGGTAGCTTACGACATTTTCCCCTCTTGGCACGATAAGGATATGACCTATCAGAATAAACACCTTTTTCAATTGCATATTGAAAGTAATTATTGTAATGACTAGGGTAACATCCTGTCTCTTTATGGTATTGGACATCTTTTACAGTAAACAAGTCATCAATGACATGTTGTTTTGACAAAAGTTTCATCTTCTTGAACTTGATATAATATAAAGCGCTGATGGCTTCCGCTGCGACAAAAGCCCAACATGTCGCTTTTAAGAGCAAAAGAATGACACAAACACAAAAACTATAAGATCATGGACAAAATATATTAAAGGGAAATGCAAGTGTTAAGTTTATCAAACTTACGACAATTTCCCTGATCTTCCATAGCACTCAAACAACGCTTTCCCACCCAAGACCAATTACACTGCATTAAAACCAGTACATTAGCAAATCTCACACCATCTCAAAGATTACATTACTACTAGGTTTATCAAGCTATACATTACCAAAGCATATAATGTAAAAAGAGTTACATTGAAAAATTTAGCTTCACTCAGGTCGGGATCTTCCCGCAATGAAAAACTTGGCCGTGAAACAGTGATTTTCTCCACTGGTAACTTCTTGTAATCCGGCGGTACGCTACACATTCTCGAATCGAGCTGTATTCAAGTACAAAAATAGATCAATATTACTATTATTACTTATGTTCTATCTACATATTTAAGTTTTATACAAATATTTATTTTAAGGTCCGCTGCATGAAGATGGGCCAATTAACTCCGATAAAATACAAGTATATAAGGGTCTTGAGATGCATTATTTAACAGTGGCGGCGCCAGAATTTTTAATAAGGGGTTCAAAATATGAGAAGTAAACACACGAACTAGTGGAAGGGGGTTCGACATCTATTATACATACCTAAAAATAATTTTAACCATGTATAAATATGAATAAGTATATGCTACCTCCACCCCCTGGATGCATATATATATTATTCTTGTATTCCCGCTTTTATTACAGAAAAAACACACCAAATCAAAAAAAAAAAAAACTAGCCATGGTAGGCTGGAAGTTTAAATCTTTAAAAGTAATGAAAATAGAAAATGCAAACAAATCATACCTTTCTCTCTTTTTTATTGCACTATTTGTATTTTTTTTGCATGTAGGTAGAATGCTGGCTGACTGAAAATAAGGAAAAAAAGAAAAGAAATGGAGCTTTGTTGTTTGCATGAACTTCGATTCGACTTAAATAAGTAAAAAGGAAATAAGAGTATTGTGAGGCCCTACCACTCGCCATCCAAATTTTCACCTTTTTATTTTATTTCATTATTACTTTGGATCTTGAGCTAAATTTATGTACTAAATTTGGGTCTTCTGCAAAATATTTGAGTTCAATTGACCATATTTGACGGGTCTGCCATGATTGGCGGCGAATGCCAAAGCCCAAAAGTACATGTAGTAGCCTTGTGGCAAATTTTTTTTATTTTTTTATTTTTTTTCGTCTTATGAAAATATGTGGTGAATATTATGGGGACAAAGTGGTATTAAAAAAGACAATAATATAGTACTCTCTCCGTTCCTTTCCGTTCCGTTCCATTCCTAATTATATGTTGTCTTTACTAAAAATAAATGATTCTTCATGAGTATTTGTTATTTTACAAAATTAATGCATCAATGAAATTATTCTTCCTATTTTACCTTGAAAGTTATTAGTTTTGAAAGTATGAATTTGATCAACATAAAAAAAACTAAATGATTAATCATATTCATTAATCAATTTAATTAATCAAAATATTAACTTATGTTCATTTATTGAAAACTTGACTTCAAGAGTATAATAATAAACTTATCTAAATTTTTTAAGAGACGTCAAATCTAAAATGAACAGCTTTGTGAAATTGATATTTCCAATTTATTTTATTTTTTGGTGGGGCTATAAGTGGCTTTGACATTTTTAAAGAACCATTTTGAAGCAAATATTTTTTGTTATTCTATGGAATAAGTTCGTAAGCGAATAAGGGATTGACAGTTTATGTTTTAATTAATTACACTTCTTTTGAGTCGAGGATATCGGAAACAATTTCTCCATCACAACCTTCGTCTTCTGCTTCAATTTCCCTTTTATAAAAAAAGACCAATAAAAAACAGAAAGAAACTATGAATGATTTTAGGCTTTCCATAAAATGTGGACTATACGTACTCTAGGTTCTAATCAGTAATGTATGTAGCATATTTTTTAAAAAAAACTTACACCATAAAAGAATATATCCAATATAAGAAACATCGAGGTGCACTATCATTCCTTAATTGATATTAAATTAGTGTATTGGTATCATTAAGGTTTCTTGTTAGAAATTATTCATTAGTCAATATTTTAATAAATAACTCTAAGTTGTTTAATTTTTGGTAAGTTTTTTTTTTTTTTTTTTAACAAGAAGCGACCATAGTCACCTTTTATTAAAATACTAGATATCGGAGCTCGTGCTAGCACGGGCCCAATCTATGTTATTCTTTTTGTTTCCATTTATGCGACACTGATGAAATTGAGATAGTTAATCAAATTTTAATATAATTTTAACATATTTAAGTTATTAATTATTGCAATTTGTACTACTTTTACGTTATTTTTAAATAATACTATATGTTTACTCCTTTTGTCCCAATTTATGTGACATCGATTGAATTTCGAGAGCTGAGTCAAATTTGTTATGTGTTTTCAAATATTTTAAATTGTTAATTATTGTGATTTATGATACCTTTTCACGTCATTTTTAAATAACAAATGTTGCTCTTTGGAAACAAATTCCCATTTTTTTAAAAGCAAAAGGAATATGAATGATGTCTTATTTGAAGAAGAAATTAAGTTGACTCATTTTTTACGATGAATATTTGGAATATAATTTATGTTTGAATATGTTTTAATCATAAACATGAAGTATAATATATATTTCATAATTTATTTTTAAAAAAAACTATAAAAATAAATCCACTTTCTTATCCTATCTGAAACAACAATGAAATCCGTTTATAAAATTATTAATGCATAACTCGATGAAGTAGTATAAATTTATAATCACAACTATTTATATCACAATTATTTGGGAAAAATATTGTAAATCGCAATTGTTTGAAACTTTTATGTTATTTTAATTGGGAAATTGAAAACAAAAAGAATAAAAGGAAAACATTAGCATTTGTTGTTTTTAGGAGTTGAATTTGTCCTAACTTTTCAATATTGAGGAATCTCAAGTCACTTCTGATGTGTTCGGTATGGCGAAAAACATCTTCTCCAATTTTGTCACGTTTGTTTGGATAAAATATTTGAAAAATATTTTTTTCTAAAAAATCATTTTAAAAAAAAAAATGAGAAAATCAGCTTTTCAAATGGAAGTAGAATAAACAAGTTCAACTGACATTCCATATTGATAGTGTCTATTCATTGTCCAACACACTTCATTTATATTCATTCTGCGTAGCCCCATTCCCACACACCCTTACCGCCACCTTCCATATCAATAGTCAATTCAGTCCGTGTGATTTCAACTTTGTTTTACTTTTTTCTTTATTTTGAACTAAATAATGAGATGAATTATTTCATAAGAAGTTTAAAGTTAAGTATCGTGACACCAGGACATTGCCATTTTTGAATATTGGATCGTAGATAGTTTCAAGTGGACTGACCCGATCTGATTAAATAAGAATATCAACGCTCTCTTTTTGTTGGAGATTGAGAACTCGGTAAGTTAGTTGCAATATCACAAAAAAATTACTTTATTTTCAAGAGATATATAACAAATATACAATCCTTGTTCATATTCTATGGTTTAATTGTTTTAAAGTCATATTTAACAAATTAATGAAACAATTAATTAAAGTTTAGCCCAATAAATAAATACTCCAATAAAGAAGCAACTAAAGCAATCTCAGGAAATAGCTATGGGACAAATGCGCCACACCAACTCCTATATATTGCTTTTTAAACAACCACCTTTACCATCCTTTTTGTCTATCAAAAAGAGTTTTCCTACATTTTATATCAAAAAAAAAAAAAAAGAATATCAACGCTCTCTTTTCGTTGGAGATTGAGAACTCGGTAAGTTAGTTGCAATATCACAAAAAAATTACTTTATTTTCAAGAGATATATAACAAAATGAATACAGTTAAATTTTGGTTTTCTTGATTTTACCGAATTAAATTAATTAAAAATAAAAAATCGAACCAAATAACTGAATTTTAAAATTTAAAACTGAAACCAACCTTTCAAACCGAAAAGTGAAATCAAATTAAAAAAAGTTTAATTTGGTTAGTTTTTTCAGTTTGGACCGTAATATGCCAAGCCCGCAAATTGGGCCTAAATCAAAAGGGGACAGACTGTAATGACTTTGGGCTAAATTAGTGTACTAAATATACACACAATATATCATGCTATTTTATTTTTTTCAGCTATTACTGACATGATCCATCTCATTACTGAATTATCATGCTATTTTATTTTTTTGGACAAATTACTTAAGTACACAACATTACTTTACCTATTCTCGATCAATATTTCCCTACTCTTTTATTAAAATACAAAAGTTCCTTATTTCCCCCCAATTCAACTTAACCGGATACTTTATTATTTGGAAGCCAAATCAGACCTTTCCCATTCCCGAATTTTCGCCCTCAATCTCTCCCATTACAATTTCAGTTATCAAATTCAAACAATTTTGAGTTTCAAAAGAATCCTATCACTATTCAACCGGATTTAGAGTTCAAATTAGGTTTTCTCATCTTCTCCATTGTGATTTCCGCCTTTATTATTCTTTTATTGTGTATCAATCGTTTTGGCTCTTGCATTATGCATCTAACATCTAACAAATCTCTAATTTTTTATTCAGAAGATCCTAACAACAAAGAATTGAGTTCTAAAAGGTTGCATGACCCGATAGTCATTACAAATCAAAGTTCTAGCAAGAGAAAATCGGTAAAAGAAGTACATGCATCTACTTCAAAAGATCTGAAAACCCCAAAAAAAGGGGTAGAAAGGTTGCCCCTACCATTAATCGACCAACATTACCCATGGTATGCAATTTTTATCATATATGTATCCCCTGTTTTTTTTTTAATCTGATGATAAATAATTTCTTATTTTTTAATTAAGTATCTTCTTTGAAATATGCAGTTGTTTTTCAGATACATTAATTTTTTGCGAATTTGTTTATTAACTGTTATTGTATCAAAAGTGAAGAGAACTGTATCGAAGTTAAGTATTCAAATCACATTTACTTTGTAGGTTGTTTTTTGTCACTGTATATAAGGAATAATTGAATTTGTGTACCTCTTATGTTTTCTTATGTTTTGTTGTTATTTAGTATCAAATGAAATGAACATTACTGTATCTAAGATACTTGCTTAATTCACAATTTGGCATCTATGTTGGTTTTGGTACTGTGCATCATAGTCAATGATAATTCTCTATATGATACTTAAAAGAATAAAAATGGTTATGAGAATTTATATTTGTATCACATTGAATTATGTCACTGTATATACAATATAATTGGTTTTGTGTACCACTTATGTATTCTTGTTATTTAGTATCAATTAAAGCGAAACATCATTATATTTCTATAATAGTATAGCATTTCTAGCTGTAGGTATGAATGTATCATGTACTTTTTTTTTATGTTTGATAAAAGTCATTTTTATGTAATTGCAGAATATGATTTATGTAATTAAACATATTCCAAAGAACTCCCTAAAGTTTGGTCCTACCTACAACTCCAATTTTATTGAAGATTTAGTCTTGTCAATAAAGGACCAAGGTATTGAGTTATTCAAGGATACCATATTTGCCCCATACCTAAATATCCCCAAATGCAACTTGAGCTGAAAACCTGAGCGACAAAATCAACATTCCATCTATTAGTTTTCGGAGTGACTATCTTCGCAATTGATATGCAATACTGTTATGGAAGTCTGGTATGGACAAGTTCAAGGCGGGATATGTTAGCGATAATGATGATCCTACAAGGCTGAAGAGTGGCTACACTACACCAGCAAAAGGCGGAATGATTAATGTAGAATAATTATGTTTTATTGTATTGAAGATACGTTAATTAGTATTTTGTAATATTTCTTCCCGTTTCAACACAATTTGTTGAATATGCTGACTAATGCTAAACTGAATTTATACAATTAAAGAACATTATTTTCGATAATACAACAACAAATTATTCAATATAATTTATAACAATACTATTTTTGATAATAGAAATTAGAGATATATATACCACTTCAGGTACGTAAAGATTGGTGAATTAGAATTCTATCAAGTTATTACATTCGGAGAATTAACTTTGGCAAAACAAATTATAGTATCTTGTCACATCTTGTTGTTGATAATTTGCTGATGAAATTAGTGTCAAGCGACACACTTTTCTCAATTAAGAAGTACTAAAGGAGAGAAAAAACCTTCATGTTACAGATTTGAGAGGAATTAGGAATGAAGAAGTTAGAAGAGAAAACAACGCATTTATTTGCGTAAAATAATAATTGTATAAATTCTATTCCAATGTAATGTAAATAATTCTAAAAATTGTGGATCATGCAGTTACTTAAAATTTGAATTTCAAATTTACAAATAAAATGATGTGGGGTTGCCTGAAGTGGAGTTAGTGGAGAAATGGAGCAGTTAGTTGTTGTTTTTTTAGTCATTTGAATTTCAGATATAGGCATTTCAAATATTTAATATTTAATATTTTAATGTTCTTTTCTAAAAATTATATAATATTTAGAAAATTCATATATTTATTCTATTTAATCAGTTTTATTTCAAAAAAAATAAAAACTTTATTCGTCAGTTATTTTTTTTTTGGTATCAATTCAAGAATTTTGTGATAAAATTTAAAGCTAAATTAAAATTTAACTCAGTAATTAATTATTATTTAACTTAATTAATTTTATCCTAAAATGTCATATGTTTCCCTTCGACAATGACATGTGTCTATTTTTGCAAGACACAAATTAGCAATTTCAAATTTACTACTGTATTTATAAATATTAAATGTAAGCAATTTTAAATTGTCTAAAAATCATGTTTTTTGTGGTGCGGAGGCATGTCATCTCTCTTGTTGTTATATTATTATTATTATTATTATTTGTGAATGTGACAATATTATCAAAAGTGGTCATCAATTTTAAAATATTATTATTATTGTTTACATTTGTTTTTCTTTAAATGAGGAGGTTGTGGAAAGATGGTTAAAATTTAAAAATACATTTCCAAAAACAATTACCACATACGTTACTTTGTAGAGTTTTTTTTTTTTTAATAATAAATACAAATTTACAGTTATTCCCTATTTTCTAGAATTAATTTAAAATCAGTTTTAAAAAAATCATTTTAATTATTTAAAAAATCCAATTTTTGTGATGCTGACACGTAAGCGCTATCACCTCTCCTATTATATAGAAGATTCAGTTGATTTAGGGTTTCACGTACAACTATGTCGATGCCGTGTGATTGTGGAAGGAGTGAAAAGGTATCTCCACCGGAGAAGAAATTGAAACTGGAGGCGGAGGGTGATGGATCTGATTTGAAGGTTGAGGATGGAGATCAAAACGGGAATGAAGAATCTTCCGGCTATGATTCCGATGATTGGACTACTTGGCCAAATAAGGACGCCTTTATCAAGTACTTTCAACAAGTAAACGAGAGCGATGTATGTTCCTTTTCTTATTCCATAATTTTTTTATTACACTCACCACAATTGCCATGAAAATTGTATGTAGTAATTTAAAGTTGAGTGTACGCATACATCTATAATGTCGTTTCCAATATACCATCGAAAAACATTTTAAAAGCAGGTCGAAAGAGGAAATACAACTTACTGAAAAAAAAAACAAATTTGCTGTATATTTTGTCCAAGCCAATAATTTAATCTACTACGCCTTCATTTGTGCATATAATCATGACTGCTGGAATTGAATTAGATACTTGTAAATGTACTACCCCTTAAATTGTGATATTTGTTCCTCTAAATTTAACTATAACGCAATTGAGTTCCCTGTCACATAGATGCTTACCAAACAAACACCCAAAGAAGAAAACAGAGAGAGAAGAGGTTAAAAGTTCATAGAATTAGGAATGACAACGGGGAAGGGCGGGGCAGGGTTGGTTTAGCCTATGCGGGTGTGGGGCAGGTTGAAACAGATTTTGTTGTGAGGTGGGTGCGGGTTGAAATGGAAGTTTTTGCTGTATGCTTTTTTTTTTTCTATTTACATGGGATACCAGGTAATGTAAACATAGGCATCTCTTTGTTCTTTTTAAACTTTACGTTGAATATGCTTTTATTTTTGTATCATTTTGTGTAGTTCAGTTAGTGCCTAGAGATGTCTGTGTGTTTTACATGATTTCTATACATATGTGCATGCATAACTTGTGTATATGACAGAATCTGCTCCATGAACAATACACATTCTGTTGTTGTACAATCAACTATCGAATTTGTGATTATATATTACTCTCTTTGTTCAGATCACTCATAATTCAAATGATGAATTATGCCCTAAAATATAAACCTTTTGACTCTGTTGAAATTCTCATCTCGTTGTTTGTATGTATCTTAACAGGGTTTTGACTTTGACGAATACCCTGGGTCATCCATGTATACACCCATCCGCCCCCTTCTAAAATTTGAAGGATTACCTAAGTTTGCTGCTGAAATCAAGGGTTACGCTTCAATGGCAATCAAGCATTACTTTGGCGATGATGTATGATCTATATCTTGTTATTAATTTGCCCATTTATGTTGTGTAATTATTCTAAAATATTGACTTTTATCTATTATTATTTGCAGGGGAAGGAACGCAATGTTACAAAGATTGTGAAGATAAATGCAGGTGGTCCTCGTGATGTTACCTATTACATTACCTTTAGAATTGATAATGAAGGGAAGGAAGAAACTTTTCAAGCTAAGGTAGAACTCCCAATTGGGGGAACAATAGAATTTCCAATTTGCAGGCGCAAGGATTAATTTCTCCCCTCATGTACAAAAACTTTAGTCTCGGTTTACTATAGTGAATTAGTTGAAGACTTAAAATATTATTCTTTGTTTCAACTCTCTCTTTTCTTACACTTTTCTATATCCCCAATACAGAGTAAGATCACACTATTTATAAGTCAAATGAAGTTATAAGAATAAAGAGGTAGACTAATAAGTCAAATGAAGAGCTGGTGGTTACAAAAATTACTAACAACTAATGATCACATTATACCACAATTGATTAGAGTAAAGAGACATCAATGAACAAACATGATACATAGTGTGGCATATATAATACATTTTTATTACTCCCTCCGTCTCATTTTATGTGAGTCAGTTTGACTCGGCACGGAGTTTAAGAAAGAAAGGAAGACTTTAAAAATTTGTGGTCCAAAATGAATAATAGAAATTTGCGTGGCTGTAAATCATTTCATTAAGGGTAAAGTTTAGCTAGTGCGCAGTAATTTGTGCTCAAACTGATAGAACTTGACATTTTTAGTATGCTAGATATTTGCTTTTGTATCAAATAGTATGCTAGTAATTTGTGCCTAAAACCATTAAATTGAATACAATCTATCAGTTTTGAATAAGTATTAGTAGCACATAATGTTAGGTAGATTAATTGCACGTAGAAAATATCTAGAATACTAATTGATACAAAAGCAACCAACTGATTTTGCATTATTTTCACAGCTTGAATAGTACAATATATTGAACCTACGGGATTCGTCCTCAACTATTATTATTAAGAAAAAAATCCTAAACCGTTACAAAATGGGTAACCCGATAAAAATAAAATCTAAATTGTTATCGAACCGTTAAACCAATAATCCATTACCGAAAAATAATACAACATTTATTCGATTCAGATTATCAAATTTGATTTGATTTTAGACAACTCTAGCTAGGGTGATGTGCATGTTGTCTTATTCTATCTTGAGAACAAATGTATCAAGATTGTTTTCAACAGACTCTCGACTCAAGTAAAACATATTAAAAATCACGTAAAACAAATGTACAGTAATGAAGAAGTTATAATAAGATAATAAAAGCTAAGGAGATAACATGTGATTTAATTAAAAACAATGAAATAACTACCATATATATGCTACACACATAACAACATAGAGTAAGTAGTCCACATTTTAATGAAAGCCTAAAAACATGCATTGTTTCTTTCTGTTTTTGTTAGGTCTTTTATTTTATAGTTAAAAAGGAAATTGGAGCAGAAGACAAAGGCTGTTCACAATCAGTCTCAATAATATTACTCTCTGTATTCTCAATTTTTCCCCATGTACAACATAAAATGTAGTGGAGAAGTTGTTTTCAATCTATCCACGACTCAAAAGAAGTGTAATTAACATAAGATTGTAAGAAAACTAACAATTTTAAAAGTTAATCAACATGAATAATGCAAATGAAATAACAATAAATAGAAAAAATTAAGAATATAAAATACTACGTAAATACTAATTAACACACATAAAATACGACAACACTCGATTACCTACTACTAGTTTCTCTAGAATTATTTAACTATATCAAAATTCAAATCAGTCCTGAAAAACCATTCCAATAATAAAATAAAAAAGTTCAACAAAATGATAATTTGATTGGAATAAAATGGTACAAAGTCCTGAACAAAAGTTGAAAATCGTACAACGTGACCATTACCATATATATTAGGGATAATTTCAGAAATCTCCTCTCAAGTTTGACCTTATAACAATAACCTTTCTTGTGGTTTTAGTTATTACGTTCACCTTCCATATTATGATATTTTTATAACGAAACTAATATAAATGTTAAATTATCTATAATATTTCAAAACTACCCTTATTTGCCACTCTTTGCTAGAATTTTAGGTTCTTAAATCTAAACACCTTCTCAATTTTTTTAAAGTGAAAAAGTAATTCAAAACTCATGCCAAACACCCTCTTACGAATTATCAAATACGAAAATAGAAATAATATATTTTGCCGAAAATGACCCTTAATAACATTGCATTTACAATAAGTAAAATGTATTTATTTTTGCAACAAAAAAGAAAACATTGTATTGAATGCAGCGGTGGATGCAGAATCTGCATTTTATGTGTTCTATGTCGAGGCTCTACCACAACTCATTTGATTTATAGAGGTCCAAATTCTATTTTAAAACTAATTTAGAATATTTTTTAACATCACAAAATTACTAGTGTTTGGACGAATCCATGTCTAATGCACTTGGTCAACACATGAGCTGGCCTAGAGAGCCAAGTAAGGCCCAAATTAACCAACCAACAAGATTAAGATTCAACCAAAACCTAACAAAGAAGAATAGATAAACAATAATTACTTCAGTAACACATTAACTTACACTAAAAACTGCTAATAATGATCTGTTATTTTCTTATGCAAGCATTCACATTGTTAAGACTAATGCCAAGAAAGAGAAATAAGAATTTGTTTGGTGCATTGTTTTTTTTTGGATTAGTTCGATATTGTTTGTTAAGGTGGATTAGTTCCAACAACAGTATGTGTAGGAGCTATTTTACAAGTTTTTCTTTCAAATTAGGAGTTGTGGCTTGGCGAAGCAAGTAATACTGAAATTAACCAACCAACAAAATTAAGATTTAACCAAAACCTAACAAAGAATAATAGATAAGCAATAATTACTTCAGTAACACATTAACATACACAAAAAACTGCTAATAATAATCTCTTATTTTCTTACATAAGCATTAACATTGTTAAGACTAATGCCAAGGAAAAGAAATAAGAACTTACTTAGTGCATTGTTTTGTTGTATAATTAATAAATATTCTATTATTTGAAACAAGAAGTAAGCCAACAAAGCAATTGTCAAGGTTACATCGAAGGCGGCTAAGGACAAAAGATTGACTTAGAGGATGAAGGAAGTGAAAGAAGTTGAAAATTTGTGGTCACTTTTGGGGACCATGTAAATAAAAAGCCTAAAACTTCAAAAGTTTAAGTATTTGGATTAATTATTTTGACTACTTTGATGACCGAAAGTTAAGGTATTTGGATTGATAATTTTGACTACTTTGATAACTACGCTTCAAGAATAGTTTAGGGCTTTGGATTACTTATTTTGCAACTTTGACAACTATTTCATTCACAGATAAAAGACTGTTTCAGGTCTTTAGCCCCTTACATGATCATAATAGTTTTTATGATTCTCTTATAGTGGATTTCTTATAAATAAGTTAATTGATCAAATCTTATTAAAATTTATATATTAATTTACTAAAAATATAGTGACCAATATGTACCTATATTAAATGGTAAAAAAAATAATTCTAGGCAGAACATGCTCTAAATCGGTTCACCCAACATGGACACAAGAATATTAAATTAAAAATAATAATTTTGTAATAGTCAAACCTTTATATGTTGAGGAGAATTTTTAGGCCCAAATCGATTACTTTAAATAGAAAAGTAAATACGTTTTTGATGAAGATTTTTTAGGTCCAAATCGACTACTTTAGATAGAAAAAAAACTATATTGTTAATGAAGATTTTTAGGCCCAAATCGACTACTTTAGATAGAAAAAAAACTATATTGTTAATGAAGATTTTTAGGCCCAAATCGACTACTTTAGATAGAAAAGAAACTATATTGTTAATGAAGATATTTAGACCCAAAATGACTACTATAGATCGAAAAGAAACTATGTTGTTAACGAGAATTTTTAGGTTTAAATCGACTACTTTAGTTAGGAAAGAACTTAGTATTTTGCATAATCATCCGTAGCAGTAAGAATAAATAAATATGTAATTAATTATCATATTTGCAAAATATTATTTACTATTATTTATTGATTTTCATAAATGACATAAATTGGTTGAAAGTTTTATTATTTTTTAAAAATAATAATAAAAATAGGCATGAATATCAAAGAGGGTTATGTTGTCTGTTTCTGTCTTGATTTTTCTGATGTTCCGAAGACATAATTCAATAAGCATTGTTGAACTAGTGCAAGAGGCAAACAACTATATTATTATTACTTGCTTGCATTTGCATGCTTCACCAAAAAAGATAGAGTATGTCTTGCTTCCCAAATTTTCCTCATGATCCAGCATGCCTGTTGTGGTACTCTGACATTAAAAATCATCCTAGCTTGCATATTAGTGTATTAATACTCTTTGTGTAAATAAGTGATACCTCTTGATGAATTCTTCAAGAACATGGATGTAATTCTCCTTACTTTCTTTTTAGTGTTGTATTCATTCCATTTGTATTAATAGGAATTTACATTGTTTATGTTAGCTAGTCTTGTATGTAAGCACACAAGCACTTAGTTACATACGTACCTTGTCAAAAAAATAATTCAAATGGCAGTAATACAAGTTAATAATGGAGTATAAAATGTATTCACAAATGTGCATTTTGCTACTAATTCTCAGTATTGGATTTTGTGAAGTCAAGAAAAGAAACTCTATACAGAATTGAGTCCTAGAAACAAAACTTTTACATCTATACAAACAAATGAACAATGTAGGTCATAGGATGTCTTTGACTCATCTTTTAGATTTAGAAAAACATTGAGACTGCCCATTTATGAAAATTGAATATGAGTTATCTAAAAACAAAATCAATTAAGATCTCGGAGATGTTGAACTTCCTTAGAATTTTTGTAAGGAAAATTCAAGAAAACCTATCATATGCTTTGGTAATAATATATAGCTTGATAAACCTAGTAATTTAATTTGCTAATGTATAGCTGTTAATGCAGACTAATTGGTCCTAGGTGGGAAAAAAATGTCTTTGTGTTGTGGAGGACCAGGGAAACATTTTCATTTTATACATTTTGTCTATTACTATCTTACAAGTTTTGTGTTTGTATGATTCTTTTGTTCATTAAAGGGGCATGTTGGTCATTTGTCGCGGCGAAAGCCATTACTGCCCTATACCACATTAAGTTGAAAAAGATGAAATTGTTGTCAAAGCAACATATTATTGACTGTTTGTTAAGTGTATTCAAAACGCCAAAAAACATTCGATACCACGAAGAAACAGGATGTTACACCAGTCACTACAATAAATACTATCAATTTGCAATGAATGAAAGAGTTTATTCTGATGCTTCATATCCATATGTTGACAAGAGGGGAAACTGCCGTAATCTACCGAATGAGGTAAGCATGTACTATTGAATTTGTTGTTGGGTTGAATATTCTGGTTTGTGTTACATATTTTAAATTGCGCAGAAGAAAACAAAAATTAAGGGGTTTAAAAAGGTTGATAATCTTGACTTGGACAAAAAAAGAATTGAAGAGCTAATTCGGAAGCAACCGATTAGTGGATGTGTAAAATTGGTGGACAACTTTCAGGGGCATTTAGGAAAGGTAAGAAGAACTCAATTGATCGACTTTTTGTGTTTATGTTTTCTTTAATCTAATTTCATTTATGTTGATAGGATATCTACATGGGCCAAACTGAAGAGGAAATTCACTTTGAAAAGTTGCTCAAAAGTGGAAATCAATCCTTTGTTGAACGTCATGCAGTGCTTATCGTAGGCTTTGGTGTTGGGAATGGCATAGAGTATTACTTGATTAAAACCAGTTGGGGAGTAAAGTGGGGTTGAGAGGAGCGTTGTTTCAAGTTTATCTTTTTCGGTTCTTGATGACTAGATAGATAGTCTTTGATTCTTGGTTGGGCTCGGTTAACTAGTTCTCTACTTTTGTTTTGTGCTACAACAGTAGTTATTTGTAGAGAACCTTTAAAGTTTAGCTAACTGATTAACTAGTGTGTCTTTACTGTTTTTTGTGCTACTGCTGCAGCTCTTTGTTGAAAATTATGACCATATATGTAATGATAAATTTGTTGTTCATGTGTCATGTGTTTGCACCTTATATTAATTTGTGAAACAGCCTCAATGAAGGGCTACTAAATATACTCGATCCATTTTTAACTGAAACGATGTGTATGTTAATGATCAGTTGATCATGACAATCTCGCTCTTATTATGTTAGATATTGATAGAATGCGTGCGTCCACTATCAGTCAACGGACTAGGTCGCTTGACTCAGCAAGAACAGTAATGAAGAGTAGACAATAAAGAGAACAGAACACAAACAATTTACATGGAAACCTTCTTGCTCAAGGGAGTAAAATCACGACCTGTCTTGTATGATTTTCAACTGTCTCCACTAATCTCTTCAAGCAAAAGTGAAACACAGTTACAGCCAAATTGAGAAGAAGTTACTAATCTCACAACTAAGTAATAACTCTATTACTTACTGAGCCTAAGCAGATACCACACTGCCCACTAAGCTATTACCACTAGACAACTTAGAATTCAACTAAGCAGATACCACACTGCCCACTAAATCAACTAACTCCTAGATGACTTAGAATTTGACTACGCAACAAACAATGTTACTCACTAAATCAGTTAGCCTAAACTGATTTAGACTTTTACAAACGAACACAAGATCTAAATCTTTTATAGATTATGAACAAGTTTACAATGTAAGTATGACAGATATAATCCTAAGACAACTAGACAACTTTTAGCTCTATCAGGTCCTGTTGTTCTTGAGGATGATATTTCTCTTGAGTGTTAGCCTTTGCAAAAGTTCTTGAGAGTTTTCAAGTTGCAAAAACTAAGGTTGTGTTTATTGATTATATCCTATATGAAGAATAGACGCGATCTTCGAGGCCATAACATTGGCCGAGGTTTCTGCCATAATTGGAGACTGTGCACCAACTAATTGTACTTTTTACAGCCTGACATTTGTGTGATATTGACACCAGAATCAAGTCCCTTTACAAGGTCCCATAGTTTTGTCAAATCATCAAAACTGCAAATAATAATTTCCCCCTTTTGGATGATAACAAACTCCACACAAATGCCTTCATTTCTATTTCCCCTGTCAATCAAACCCTTATTCATTCCCCCTATCAATCAGACCTTCCGCCAATCTAAGCAACCAACATTTTAATTTTTCTCCCTTTTGGCACATAAAAAAAGAGTGCAGTAAACCAACAAAACAAGTAAGATTGCTAAGTAAGATCATAGCCAAGGGCAACACCAACATGGTTATAAAAACAGGATTAGGCAGAAATCAGTCACAACAAAATAGGAATCAACTTCATTGCACAAAAATCAGCAGTCAATACATTAAATTTAAACTTACATAGAGAACCCCGGACACTGTCAACATGAAGGAAAGACACATGAAGGGACGGAGAAGGACTATGAAGAAGGAGACTGATGGGAGAGGGACATAATAACAAGAGTAATCTTAGCATTTGCTTCATCATTATCCTTGATCAATTTCTCTTGTAAGGCAACATTTTGAGCCAGGAGCGCATCATTCTTCTTCCTCAGCTTGTTGACCTCTGCAGTACCAGGTCCCTCAGACTGCGCTTTGAGTAACTCAGCCTTCAATAGGGCAATCTCCACATCTTTGTTGCTCACACGCACAGTCATCTCCTCTAGCTCGTGCTTCAACTGATCTTGTTCAATTATTAACTGAGATATCTTGCTCAGTGGACCAGTCTTTCCTTCAATGCACTCACATTCCACCAGAGTAGTCAGATTGCTTGGCAGTTCCAATTTTACCCTTTCCTACTGGAATGTTCAGATGTTGGAACACCTTAGTCAAGAAATAGCCATAACCCATGTCATGCTTACCTTTGTGTTCAATCACCGATTTGTACGTATGCTTCCATTATTAGGGCTGGAAGGTCTATGGGTTCGAACTTGCACGGTGATTCCATGATGAAAAGATCAGTTGCAGAAGCGACTGCCCGCTTTTCGTTCCGAGGAAGAAGCACTTTGTTGACAAATTCAAACAACAGTTGGTACTCTCATTTCATGAGTTTCTTTTGAACCCCCTCATTTCATGAGTTCAAGCTTTTCGTTCCGAGGAAGAAGCACTTTGTTGACAAATTCAAACAACAGTTGGTACTCTCATTTCATGAGTTTCTTTTGAACCCCCTCATTTCATGAG
>JAJOOE010022235.1:0-14482 GCA_036250405.1 Solanum raphanifolium | reverse complement strand
ACTTTTATAATTATGTTATTTGTCTGAATATTTTTTAACTGTTATTTAATAAATTTTTATTGTTATAGAGACTTTATAATATAACATAACATAAAGAATTAATTTCAAAATATGTTTGTTCGTTACGATAAAAGTCTTCATGTCTAAAAATAGAAGACAACTCAAACTTTAGTTAAAATATTTTAAATGAAAAAGGATCATCATATCAAATTAAATTAATATAATACATAAAATGGAAATTAATTAAGAGAAAATGATTCATTTAAGAATGAAAGCTGAATTCTAAAGAACTTTCACTTTTTTCACTCTAAATTACTCGCACTATAAATTAAAAAGAGATGTATAAATAAAACTTATAAAAAACTATATGAGATTTTAATTATTTAAGTTTGGTTATGAAAATTTTTCACTTTTCTTTGGAGTTGAACGCGAAAGAAAACACATTTAACCATAAAATTTTGGAATTCAACTTCCTCCTGAATTTCAAGAATTTGAAAAACAACAGAAAAGTATTTTTTTTTCATCTAAATTACTCAAAACAACTTCAATTTGTATTCTTAACTAAACATAAATTTTCAAATATATATTTTTTACTTTAAAAATAATTTTTTTTTACATTAAAGTATGGACCAACGTCCACTTATGGATTATAATAGTACGAAAAAAGACATCATCATTCAAAGAAACATAACTTTTTCGAAGTGATTTCATGATCAAAGCGTGTATAAAAAGGAGAAAAAAACACGCACAAAAAGAGGTTGAGATTTGTCAAAAAGTACAAAAAGGAAAAAGAACATTAATTAAATGAACTCAAATGAAGATGGGGGCCTTAATTGAACACATAATTTTTTAAGTAAATAAATGTGCACTTATTTTTATAATAATTTGAGCTTTAAGAATTAAACGTGACAAAAAGAACATTAAAGATGGGAGATGGCTTTAATTTTACACCATATATATTTAATTGATTAAATTAAACCATTTGATAAATCTCTTTGTAGACTTCTTTAAATAATAAGATGGTAAATTTGAATATTAATACCCTACTAAAAAAATCATAATTTTTTCATTGAAATTTTTCACTGAAAAATATTCAGTACCTATTTTCATAGATATTCTGATTGAATCGGTAAGAAAAAAAGAAAAAAGTATACTAATGTTCTCCACTATGCATTTTTTCAGTCATGAGCTGGTTCGAGATAAAAAAAAAAAAACTTTTATTTCTAGTAGTAATACCTGAGGTTCACCAATCCAACGAAGAGGATTGGAAGATAAGTCAACTTCTTGTTCATGTGAGCCTTTGTGCCACCAATCACTTAACAATAAATTGAATTCTCCATCATAATGGAATGGTTCTCTTTCACCTTGTGCAACATCCACTATGAGTGAACCATATAGCCCTGCTGATCTTTGCATACCATAGTGTCCATGATAGAAATATGTCCCGGCCTGTTTTAGATATTTGTTATAATTAATTATTCGTTGGACATTTCATCAGATCAATTTACTAAAAAGTCGAATACCAAATTCCTTCGAGTCATAATGACAATTAAATACGTGTAAATTTCACTTTATTGAAATACTCTACTTCTATCGAAAAATATAGAGCAATAACATGTTGTATGTCTTTTCTATATAAGATCATATCCAATATTATCACTAATAGGTTAACTATTTTCCTTTTCACTTTATTAAAAAATACTTTACTGTTATCAAAGAATATAGAACAATATCATATGGTATGTTTTTTTCTATATAAGATCATATCCAATATTATCACAAATAGGTTAACTATTTTCCCTTTCATATAATTTCACCAAGCCTTGAGTTTTTTTTAATTTGCTAAAATTATTAATTGTTCTAACTTACTTTAGTAAGTAACATGTAACAATACTAAGGCATCTATGAGAAGGAAAGGCTAAGCACTAGCAATATTAAGGTGAAATCCCAATTTTATGTAACATGTTTTTATATTTAGTAATAATTTAATTTTAAAGTGCTTATTTTACCTTTAATAAATTCTTTATATTCATACAAACATCTAAAATTTATTTTAGATAAAAAAAAAATATTTTTTAAATTTTGTGTCAAATCAAACAACAGTAAATTAAGGAGGGTATATTTCTTAGTGGGTCCATGCTAATTGAAAATGGTTGAGTAGAAAAATGATGTCTAAAGATTTGCTAGATCATTTATGTCTAGCAATTATTAAAAGTATATAAATAAGTTAAACAAATTGGACAAATTATAAACAGGTGAAAATAGCTATGATAATATTATTATTTTTCCAGCAAATGTTATATTCAATTATGCCCACTGACTTAAGTAACTTATAGTTTGAACTAATTAATCCTTTTTTTCTCTTGTCTTTTGAGTTTATTGATTACTATAAGACAACATTTTCCCACTCAGATCAAATCTGTCAATTTCTACATTTTCTAATGCAAGTTGTCAGAAATTAGATTAAAATAATAAAAAGGTACCATTTGAAAATAAGTACCAGTTACTAGCTAGTTAATAAACTTAATTTTAAGATATTTGACTCTTTCATCTTTAATAAAGAGTCTCGAGTTTGAATTTTTTGGTACAGAATCGTCTTTATTAGAGAGACCCTAATAGGAGGTAAAGCACTCCCAAACTCGAACCTAAGACCTCATTAAGGAACAAAAAGTCTCATTCATTACATCACAAATTAACTAATTAAATAAATTACAAAAGAGTAAAAGGAAGAATGTACCTTATCAACTTTAAACCTATAGACAAATGTCTCTCCAGCATTAATGGCACACTGAGATATTGCTGCAGTTCCATCAGCCCATGGTGTTCCAAACTATAATTTTAAAAAATGAAAGTGAAACAAAAGCCATATTCATTGCCTATAGGAAGAAGGGGCCTCAATGAGACCAATTTGAGAAGGAAAAAAAAATAAAGTAAATTATTTAGCATAATTCCATAAGTCGAGTAATGTACACAACTGAAAGCAGATAAACTATTTTCAGGAGATTCTAAATTCAGGCAAAACATATCAAAAATCAAATATACTGGCTAGTGACAACTTTCAACTTATTAGTTTCATAATTTAGCATATATAGTACTCCTATAAGATATATTTACTCAATTGATTCACTTATAAATGACTTATCGATTGATATAGCAAGTTACTTATACTGTTAGTGTATATAAGAGGTCAATTGGGGCATGGGAGACGAGAGGGAGATCACTAACCTGTCGAATCCCATGCCAATGAATGACAACACCTTCAGTATGAAGTTTATTAGTAAGTTCAACAACAATTATGTCCCCAGCTCGCCCCCTAATTGTTGGACCAGGAAATGCACCATTTATTCCCATCACAACACTTTCTTCACCATCTGTTGACCAATGAATATACCCAACTTCCCATTTAAAATGCCTTGTTTTTGCTAATGAATGTCCAAGCAACATAAATGACACCAACAATAATAACAATAATCTTGAGGAAGACATTGTTAATTTGTAATTAAAATGAAGTAGCTAGCTAGAAGAAATTAAAAAGAAAGAGAAGTTTTTTGTATATACAAAGCTCACACTAATGGAGCTTTGTATAGTTAGTTTGTGAATAATGTTGTAAATTGGAACATATATATATAAAATAAATATTGGTAGCTAGATACACTATTTTAGTCTAAATGGGTCGGTGTGTTGAGAGGATTATATCTGTGTATGGGGCGGCGAATGTAGGATCAGTAGAACATGTTTGTCCACCACTAAAAAAAGAAGAAAAACATGCATTAAGTGAGCGGGGCAGGTAAATAATTCAACATGAATCATATAACGTGCAATTGTTAATTTTGAAAAAGATTATGTTTATATATTTTGAGAAACAAATATATATTTAACTGTACACCAGTGGCGTAGCCACCCTTATGTCAGGGTGTTCAATTGGACACTTTTCGTCGAAAAATTATATCGTATATATAAGTAAAATGATAAACAAAGTGGCTAAATAACATATTTTGGACACTCTTGACACAACAATATGATGTAGCCTAGTGACTTTAGGTGCCTTGAAAGAGTAAAGACACACAAACTTAAAGTGTTCGTATGTTCAAATCTCACTAGTAGCAAAAAAAAATTTACTTTTTAAGAAGAGCATGCTCACTTTAACACTTAGACACCCTTCGTGAAATTTCTGGTTTCGCTACTGTACACCCTTGTAAATAGAAGTGCACCTTGGGGCATTGGTTGAAAAAGTTATGCATACTAGATTCGAACTTGCAATCAAGCTATCAAAAATCAACTATTAATCACACCTGTCCAATAATAGTTGTCTACTATATTATTTTAGGATGTTTAATAATAATTGTTCACTATATTATTTTAGGATGTCCAATAATATTTGTCCATTTTATGAAATCAATGGATAATTTTACATTTAGTTCCTAACTTACTCTTATCATTAATTATAGTCATTTCCCTATTAAATATTTCAAGACAATATATTTATTATACTCAAAGGATAATATAGTAAAATTATCCTTTTATTTATAGTTTCTTAAGAAATGTGCAAAGTCAATAATGGACAAGTATTTGGACAGAGGAAGTGTTAGTTTAATTTATAACCCATATTTGACTTATATATTTATATTTTCGATATTGCTCACACCATTACGATCAATTGGATATGATATTATCCCTCAATCATCATTGAAAGTTTTACTAATGTCTACGTTAAGATAATAATGCCCCCGCAATCTTCGAATATCAAGTTCACCTCTGATTGTTACGCAATGTACAATGATTATACACTTCGATAAATAATTTTACCATCACTTTTAATAAATTCTTTTTTACATGATTATCCTATGAAAAGAATTAAGACAACATATAAAAGATTAGTGTTGAATACATAATTAAGTGATAATAAAAAACTATGCTTTCTAGTAGCTCAAGTTTTTATAGTGATGGTCACACAATTTTATATGATATTTAAGTTAAGCAAGGACCTTGTTGCAAGGTCATAATATTATTATTTATTTATTATGTATTTTGAAAAATATAATTACATTTTTGAAAAGGAGAAATTAAATGCTAAAGCATTTTACAAAATCTTGAGGGTTTCTAGTGTACAATTAAAAAATCTCAACTTTTTCACCATAATAAAGAATTATATTCGTCCATTATCAAAGACTACTAATCAAATTAAGGAATTATTAATAATATTGCCCTCTGGGATTTCTAGCAAACCTTTTTAAATTTTTTCCTGGCAGACTTTTTAAATATTTTTTTGTCTTTTAGGTTTCTGTTGGGGATGGGAGAAATATTGTTTGATTGTTTTCTATAAAATGATTTTAAAAAATGCTATAATATATATTACAATATTTTGGCATTATTTCCTGAATATCATAGAGTAAATAAAACTCTATCTCCTAAATACTAATAAATCCAATGTGTAATCCCTCCTCTTGTCCCCTTAAAAAGGGAAATTATAATTAATAATTCCTAAACTTAAGCAAATTTTAATTCTGCCCATTACGTTTATTAAAACTTAGTTAATTTATATAGTAAAATTTATTATATTCTATCTCTTAACTAAATTTTGTCAGAGTCTTACTGGTATTTATAAAGGGTATATTGCTAATTTAATGATACATAACAAAAAAATCACAATAAAATACTTTGAATATAACAGGTGTGCATTTTAAATTACCAACAAATTTGGAATATAGCATATATAATTGGTATATATTTTACATAATAATTCTTTTACATTACATATTTACTAGAAATTCTAATTATATAATTGGTATAATAACAATGATATAATTCTTTAAAAATGAAGAATTTTACTTCGATGCATATATATTATTTCGATGATTTGGATTGAAATCAACGAAAGAGAATGGAAAAAAAATCGTATAATGAAAATAAAGAGAAAAAAAGAATGAAATTATAAGAATGATGGAGATCTTCATTTATAAAATTAATGTCTTTAATTGTGGACCAATGTTTATTTTCTTAAAACTTTGAAATATGCTATATTTATAAATAAATATGTTATTTCAAGAATAACAAAAGTAATGATAATAATCATCTTTAATAAAAGTCCTCTACCCTGTAAAATTATCATTCTTCTTTTCTCTCTTTTCTTTTCTTTTCTTTTTTTCCTTCTTTTTTCCCTTAATAATTATGGCTGTCATGTAAGCTTCAATGTAACGCAGAAAAATAAATAATAAATACATTACACATTAATTATAAAATAAAACTTTAACTTATACCAACATATACATGAACCATCAACAGGGCGTATGAAGTAGGGGTCCACATGAATTCATGCCTCCCTCCCAAAATTATATATTATAGTGTTATATTTTTCAATAAATATTTAAATATAAATGTGTAAACCCACACTTAAAAGATCATATAATGTAGTGATGATTGTGCGCACCTCTTTAAGCAATATTTTCGTAATAATGCACCCATCATCTCCAAATCATAGATACACCTCCAACCATAACATCTTTTTTGGTGTAAAGAACAAATAATTCAGTATTCCCTCTTGTTATTTTCTATTTTCAGAAAAAGAACATCACATAATTAATCAAAAAATATATAATAAAAAGTATTAGAATCAATCATACCACTTGATCACTGAGAAAATTCCAGCTCACATGCACTATGCTAGTAGAGTATATAGCCAAAAGAAAAGCAACAAAAATAAAAAAGGTGACAAGAAGGAAACTTCATTCAAATCTTTATAAACCAAATGAAATATCTTTGATTTATTTTTCTCATTTTCATATATATATATATATATATATATATATATATTACCTTACAAGCATGAACTCCTAACTTGAATGTTAAATTACTATACTATCCCTAACTTAGGATGTGACTTTTTCGATGAGTTGTGACTGTTCTGATAAATTGTGACTTTTTTCAAAGGATTGTGATTTTTCGATGAGGTGTGACTTTTTCTATAAGTTGTGACTTTTCCAAAGGGTTGTGACTTCTTTGAAAGATCACTTTTTAGATGAGTTATGACTTTTCCGATAAGTTGTGACTTTTTTCAAAGGGTTGTAACTTTTCTAAAGAGTTGTGACTTTTTCAAAGGGTTCTGACTTCTCGAAAAGGTCATGACTTTTCAGATAAGACACAAAAAAC
Organism: Solanum raphanifolium; assembly: GCA_036250405.1. Taxonomy (NCBI): domain Eukaryota; kingdom Viridiplantae; phylum Streptophyta; class Magnoliopsida; order Solanales; family Solanaceae; genus Solanum; species Solanum raphanifolium. The sequence goes on along the minus strand of JAJOOE010022235.1, from coordinate 7,336 downwards.
ACTTGTTCATACTACTCTTTGTTGACTATAAATAGAGGGGTTTCCTCTCATTTTTCAACCACAATTTTTTTTAATTTCCTACTCTTTTTCATGCATTTTAAAAAATTTCGTGTGATTTATTGTCGTTGAGTGAGTTTGAAGTTTAGTGAAATATGAGGTACCACTATTCTGATGAAGTTAATCGTTCTATCCTAAGAGGGTACATTCCATAACCTCGAGTACTTGAGGAAAATAATTTTCATGATATAATAATAATTTTTTTGCTTAATATATACATTAGTATGTAATGTTCCAATATATGAAGTTAACATGATGTAGTCTAAATTCATTTGTTTTTGTTAACAATTTTTCTTGTGATGTAAATATATCCTTCTGAACATCTTTTTCCAAAATTATTAAACTTCTCAAGAGTGAAAATATGTGAATATATATGAATCATTTAAAAATTTATCAATTACAAAATAAATTTTCTATTCAGTAATATGGAATAAACATTTTCATTGTGTCCCTACATTAAATTAAAATCTAATAACTATATGAAAAATAGTAACATTAATTAAAAGTCATATTTATTTATGTAAGTATAAAATTTATTAGAAAAACATATATTGCACATTAATACTTTAGTTATTACATTATAAATTCTCTTAATTATTACTAATTATTGGAAACGTTATTCACACTCTTGAACATTCTTTAGTTATAATATTATGAATTCTCATAGCTATTATATTAATTATTTCTATCTTTCATCTTTTCTTGTATTAACTTTTGACCAATAATTTTTCATATTATTACACCGCTTCTATATATGTGATAACACGATGTTGTTATTTTTCCTTGGATGAATCATGCTTGATTGAATAAATTGAAAAGCATTTACAAGTATATGAACTAGATCTTTGTTGGGTGTAAGATAAACAAGTGATTATATATATAATTTCACAGATAGAATATATTATTTAATTTTAATTTTTAGTTTTTTCGGTAAAAAAGAAAATATTTCTTAGTTAACTATGGACAGTCAAATAACTATCTTTGATTTATGTATACAGTCAATCGAGAAGTAAAATATGAGAGCCAACAACAAGAACGTCATCTATTATGTTATACCTTATAAAATAAAAATTATTATACACAGATTAGTTCTAAAAAATAAAATGTAGTTCTCTTCACATGTTCATATGACATCTAAACAGTTTAACGTGGAATACACGTGCAAAACACGTCTGGTTAGATGATAAGAAAAATACACAATAAATATCGTCTATAAAGGTAATATACTGAGATACGACTAATTACTTGATTGAACCTCATCAAATTAAAATCAATATATGCATTATTGCATTTAACTAATAAAAATTCTCATTGACCATCTCATAAATTCGGGTGAATAAGAGATTTATATGACGATCCACATTGAACATTCACAAAAGAATATGCAATAGTATTTTGTACAAAGCTTATTATTCAAATCTTCACTTAAATAAGCAATACTATTTACTATAACATATATTTTCTGAATTAGTAATCACGTGCAACGCACGTGTCGAAAAACTAGTATATGTATATGTCAAAAGAAAAGTGAGAAAAGACTTCTGGAATCATTTTTTTTATTTCACTCACTCTATTTCAATTCATAGATAGATTCTTGACATATTATCACAAACAATTTTTATTTTTTTTATAAAAAATAACTTTTTAAAATAATATGTAACTATTAATTAATAATCATCCGAGAAATTAACCCTATTTTTTTTATGCATTAGTCAAATTAGAATTTAGAATTTTAATAAGTAGAAAAACTTTGATAATCTAATTTTAAATTTAACATATGTATAATGTATTAAAATGCTCTTGAAATTTGTGATCTCAAAATATCTTACGTGAATATTAAAACTAGAGAGTCATTAAATATAAAAAATATTATTTTTAGAAAAACTAATTAAGAAGATGCATTAATTGATATAATATAAACAGTAAACAATAAAGGTATAACAGATAAATGCGTTTAAAAAAAAAAAAAATTGGACTCGACTGATATTTGTATTATTCAATATTGGATGTATACAAGTAGTCAAGTATACAATTAAAGTTGTACTATAAAATTAAATAAGTAGACACATGTATCATACATGACATAGTACACATAAAATGCAAATTGTTACGTACATGTGCCTATTTTTTCTCAGTATTATATAGGTTTAAGTGTCTAGTTATTGTACACTCAAAATTAGAAAACATAAATTCAGTTAAAGTCAAATAAAAAAAATACATTTATAAATTATGCCAATAATAAAATAACATACACTCAGATGCAACATGCAAGCGTTTATTTATCATGGATACCACAAATTATTTTAGTATACGTTGTAGACACGTAATTTTTGATCGAACTTAAAATTTTACATAATTTTTAGAGCTTAAATATTTTTATAAATCTAACTTAAATATTTTGACTTTTATCTTATTTTATTAAGTTTATTTTAAAAGATTTGAAAACAACAAAAATAAAATCACTTTAATTTTAAGGTAATTTTTATTTTTAATTGTTTAAAAAAGAAATGAAAAGTTACAAAACATATATATTTTCTTTTAATTTAGATTTAATAAATAAACTAGTGTTTCTTAATTATATTTTTTAATTCTCCATTTAGTATTTTTTTTATTAGTTCAAAACAATTAATATTTTTATTATTATAATTTTATATATATTTAATTTATAAAAAAATACCAGTTATCCTCACCCCACTTACCCTTCCATATCCCACAACTCCCTCACACTCACCCCTATACTACCCCTTCCCCCCCTCCCCCCCAACTCCCACAGACACCCACAAAAAAAAAATCTGCATACTACAAAAACATACAACACACTACACACCCACATGAGAAAAAAATAAATCAGCAAATACCAAAAAAGCAACACACGCACGCAACCTTTTGGAATAAAAGAAAAAAACGCAACATACAATCACATACTCAAATACCAACGCAACAACATCCAAACATTCTAATTTCCTTCCAACTACTACAACACACGGAAACAAAAATACAACACACATCCACACAAAAATAATAATTTGTGAACGTTCTAATTGAGCTTCGGTCAAAATTTTGCTGTTCTTATTTCTTCATTTAAGGTTCAAATTTATCTTATCTCTTTAATTTATTGATGGAATTTGATGTAATTATGTGATAAGTATTTTTTATAATTTTATTTTATTCATAAATTTGATTGAAATGATTAATTTGATAGTTGTTAAATCTCTATTTAATGAATGAAGGTAGCTTTAATCGATGATTATCTTTTATTTATTTATTTATTTTTATTTGTTAGTTGTGATCTCTTAAAAATGAACGGGTCATAACATTGTTCTTGTCTCTATTTATATAATAATGATAAAGTAGGTATATTTAGGCTATAAATAAATAAATAAATTATTGTTGTTTTATTTATCAATCAAGGAATGAGATTTATTTTAGCAATTCGTCATTATTTTGTTGGATTAATAAAAAATTACAATATGTGTATGCCTAATTTTCCATTAGCTTTAAGATTAAAATAAAAATATAATATGTGTTGGCCTAATTTTAACATTAACTTTAAGAGTAAATAAAAATAAAACAATACAAAATAATCTAAAATTTTATATCGTATCCTAGAAGTTTAGATTTATTTTATTTGATTTGATTTTATTCATAAAGAACTAATATTTTCTTATAATATTAGATGAGTTTTAGACACATTAAAAAGAAAAATGTTTCAATTAAGAATGTGGTTACACATTTTTTTTGAAACATTTAAAAGAAATTCAAGGATGTGGTGACACACGCACCTTGGTAAATTATTCTAACAAATATTTTATTTGATTAAAATCAAGATGTGAGACTAGAATATTAAGTAATGCACTCGAGAGAATAAAACAGTTATGCTTCGAAACTATTAAATACCAAAACCAAGAATGGGGTTACACATCTAGATTGAGACCAAATAAATGTTCAACAATTAAAATGCGAACAAGTCATGGCCTGAAAATAATATATCCAAAAATATTTTAAAGTAAGTATAAGTTAATAAAAGCGACCGTGCTAGAACCACGTGACTCGAGGGATGCCTAATACATTCCCCTCGGTCAATAGAATTCCTTACCTGAATTTCTAATTCGCAGATCAAATAAAGAGTCATTTCCTTTTGATCAGGGATTAAACAAAAAAGATGACTTGAAACACCATAACTCAATTCCAAATCGCAACTCTGAAAAAATAAATAATCCCTAAATCAATAACGTCACTTAAATTGAAAAAACTTTTCCGCCGTGCGAAAAAGGGGTGTGACATCTGACATAGCTTGTGATGGATTTATTCTTCTTTTATAAGACTTGTCTTGATTATAAGGCTACTAAAGTAATTATTTGGGGCTTTAAAATTTTAAAGTCTCTTATTTTTTTTAATATATATATATATATCATGTATTGATAAATTTGAAAAAAAAAATTGAATAAAAAATATAATAGTAATAGTTTACTTTATTTAATGTGAAGGTCGTGGTAATATTTAAGAAATGAAATAGTGTTTAGTTAATTGTAGCATCCTTTCTTGCATGGATACTTAGTTGACATATTTATATTTTGGCGAAAATGATGAACCCATACCTTTTCTATTTTTATTCTTTCAATATTCTACCTATATCGAACGGTAAAACCCATTGCATGACACAAAACTTATTCTTGTGTGTTTATAAAATTTTTGGTACTACAACTAATTAATACTATTTTAGTATCATTATATCAACTTATCAAATTCAGCACAACTATTTCAATGTCATTATATAAGCTTTTTAAATGTCAGTCAGGTTTTATTATTCTAATATTATATTTTATTTTATTTTTTCATTGAAATTTTTATTATTTACCTTCTTACTTCATAAAATTTGCGTACATCCTACCTTCTAGAGACTTCACTTGTAGGATTAATTTGAGTATGTTATAGTCATTCAATTTATATATGACAACTAAACAAAATAAGGTCTCGCTATGAAGTTTGACTTTAGGCCCTCAAACTTGTTGAGATGGCTCTAATAAGAAGTAATATAATTACGGAAAAGCTACATAGTAAGGCAATATATGCTATGTATTTATTATATATAACATAGTTTAATAAAATATAATTTGCAGCTATAATATCCATTTAATAGCTATTTTCCAATTAAAAAGTATATCTTTCAATTAATATATTTCTAGGCTTAATTTCAGGCTTTGTATTTATTAATTATCTATCTTTTTTCTTCTCTCCCTTCAAATTAGCGTATAACCCCAAATTGGAACACTCTTTCCTTTTTCATGAATGATTATTTTTTCTTCTTTTCTACAATGTACGATTCTTTCAAATTCTTTTCAAATTCAAACCTAATGATGATGCGCTTCTCTTCCTTTCTACGATAAAGCGATATCATTATTGGCTCGAGATGATTTATGAAACTCCATTGTCAGCCATGAGAGAAGGCTTTGAAGATTAAATTCAAATTACGAATTCATGAAATTGTTACTAAAATTAATAGGTGATGTTTTGAAAGATTAGATATATTACGAGGAGTTCATATCTCAAATTTGAGAATTTTTTTGTGCAAGTTTGAGACTTTTCAACGGATCAAACGCACACATATATGCATTCTATTCATCTATAAATGCTATATCTGCATTGTATTCATGTATTTGACTGTATTTGTTTCACTGTTATTGTATCAAATGTATTTATTTGTATCTGATATTGATTACACATTTGTATCAATGTATATCAAAGTGTATCCATTCCTTAATATTCATGTTGTATCAATGTATTGTGTTTTTTGTAATTTGTTATAAATTGGTATCAATGTATTCAAGTCTATTAGTTCCTTGTTTCACAATTGTTACAAGTATTTGAGTGTATTTTTGTTCCCTACTATATGTTTGTATCAATGTATTTTGAGTATTTCTATAATGCATTCATCAGAAAAATGTATTTATATCAATGTCGTACTAATGTATTCAAATGAAAAAAAGTGTATAACAAAAAAAAATCAATATCAATGTCGTACAAGTAATAGTTAGTGATAAAACAACATAAATGAAGAAGAAAATATTTTCTAGCAATTCATTTTTTTATCATGGAAAAAATATTGTGAGTGTAACATCTCGCAATTTGAAATAACTAGGAAGAAGCTTATAATTGGAAATAGTCATTTTTGAAAAGAATTAAAATCTGGAAATTTGTTTAAGTTAGGAAAAGTGGAGTTTTGGTCAACTTCAAACGGCAATAATTCCTAACTCAGGATGATTTAGGTGTACTTCCAGATATGGTTGCAAAGCTCTTGGAAGGATCTTTCCAACGCCGCCAAGTTTGCGCAAATTCGAGTTCGTATGAGTGAGTTATTCCCTTTGGAAATTGGGCTGTTGGAATAAGGAAAGTCCAATCCGGATTTTTAAAGGGTAGTTTGGTCTTTTCCTTAACCTTTTATTTAATTCGTTTTTGTGAAATTAATTAGAGGTCTAAGCTGAATTAGATCAGTTTACACTTTTACCAAAGGAGTTAGGGTTTGGAGAGAAAAGAAAAGAAGAGGAGAAAGGAGAAGAGGAAGCAAGAACGTTCAGGATTCATCGATTTCTTGGAGCTTTGCTTGTGGATTTCATCGGGGAGGATCCCTATGTAAGCTTCCATAGTGTTGGGTTCTTTCACCCACACGTCAATCATGATTTATTCAGCGTAATTCCGCTCTTGAAATTTAAAGATTAGAGTTCTTGATGAGTTCTTGATAAGTGTTCTTGAAGTTTCATTGAGTTTTAATTTAAAATTCTGCTTGGGTCAACTTTAAACGATCATATCTCTTAGAATATTAAGAGTTACGTGAGCCATAACCTATCCAATTAAAGGTAATTGAATCTACTTTCCAACCCCACCAATTTCGCGTCAATCCAATTTCTGAGTAAAAAGTTATGACTATTTTAGTAACCTATACAGTGCTGTTACGAATTAGCCGACGGGAAAATATTAAAAAGAGTCGTTTTTGCCTTTTACCTCTAAGAATACCATAAACGAATTTCTTGAATAATAAAAAGCTCAAAACAATCAGATTTTCATCTTCACTAATGAAAATCATAATTCTAGGCCATAGAGATTTCAAGAAAAGAATCTCAAGAAAACCATTGTTTACCTTCAAGCTAGGGTTTCAAGGCTTCTAATCAAGTTCTTCTTCAAGATTCTTCAAGAATCTTTTTCTTCTAGGTATGTAAGGCTATCATAGTGTTGGACTAGTTCGTCCTCACGCCCTACATCTACTTTCAGATCAGTAAAAGAG
>JAJOOE010022234.1:0-11178 GCA_036250405.1 Solanum raphanifolium | reverse complement strand
CTCCCGCTATGCTCAGTCTTACCCTGCATTTCTGCAAGAGACTGTTCCCACGGCTTATTCAAATGTTGATTCTGAGAGGGACTAATTGCACCATACTTCTCTATAGTAAAAGAAACAGCAGCATTACTATCAAAGTTTGAGTCTTTATTGTTTCTGCTACTATTTTCATCCAAATCTCGAGAACCCATTTCAAGATTTGAGTTGAGCAAGCGAATGACAAATTCAGCTTCATAATTAACATCAGAGACTGAAATTACACTCAGATTTTGCAGGCCAATAGAAGCAATTCTTGTGGAATTTAGAGGGTGATTTTTCTCTAGACTGTGTTGAAGGATTGTGACAGCCACAGAGTTTTCAAGACATGGGGTCTTCAATCGTGTGCAGAGACACAAGCGGGTGGGTTTAGAGCATGATGGGCACATGGGTCTCTTTGAATGACCCGATTCATTCACCATTTCTAGGGTTTGAGGCAAGTTTTGAACTCTGGCAAAGAAATGGTTGCCTCCAGAGAATGAAACGACCCGATTCTTGAAATACATTAGCCTGGAGGAAAAATCCGGGTCTGGACGAAAAGGAAATGGAGCCGGAGTGACCCGACCCGGGAAGTTGCAGAAGAAAAAGAAGACGATGAAAGAAAAAGCAGGAGTGTGGTGCACAGAAGCACCCTGGGGGTCATAGTGGTGCATTGACTATATTACCCTCGCCTACTTCATCTTCTCAGTACATTCAAGAACAAATCTTGAGGTCATTTTAGACCAAATGGAACCAATTTTATATATGCCATTGAACCCACGAGTCACGACCAATTCCAAAGTTTGAAACTTTTTGATCTCTGAAATCTTGACTAAAAATTTGCAAAAAAATCAAATCTTGGCAAAAGATGCATGATTTCTGCTTTACGATCCCTTATGGGTTAATTCTGGTGTGTGGTGGTGCCATGGGATATGCCAGTAAAGGAAGCATAGCTTCACTTGCTGGAGGTGTTGGTACTGGATTTGCTTTGATCTTAGCTGGTTACTTGAGCCTACAAGCATTTCACAAGCGCAAAAATTCATACTTTGCCTTAATTCTTGAAACTGGTATATACTCTTTTCATTTCCTTAGATATAACTGCATTTCATATTGGCCAACCTTGGGTCTTTTCTGCTTTATTGTGCTGATATAGTATTGAATCACAGTTCTTGATTGTGTATAGCCTCTCATTTATGCTTATTGTTCTTGAGACAAGGTAGGATAAAGTGTGCCTACACTCTAGCCTCCCTACACCTCACTTGTGTGATTATATTGAGTACGTTGTTGTTGTTGTTGTTATTGTTAGTCAGATCTGAAGACTAGTTCTAATTTAGCATTACTCCTCTTAAAGAATGAAATCTTCTTGGATTTTTGTCCTTCTAAGAAATTGACTGCCTCTCCTGAGCATAAATAAAATGCAACCCTGGTGTCTTTGTTCTTGTGTGTGTGCCTCTTGTTTGGACCTAAAACTTACTGTGAACTGTTTGTTCTTATCTGGATACTATCATGGGAAGGTACAATACTTTAGCATCTAATCGCTATTAGGTTTCCCTAGGGTTCATTGACCTTTCGAGTATCTGCTTGTGTGTTGCACAGATGCTAAGTTGGATGTTGGTGCAGATCATTAATATTGGTTAAAATTTGGAGTAACTTTTAACAAAAGAGAACTTAAAAAATATCATGTTATATGATGAACTAAACAAGATCGAAAGATATATGATTATGCACGTTTCCTCTCAGCATGTCCTTTAGCAATGATCGGAAGTATTGTGCAAAGCACCATCCTTTGAATGAATCCTCTGATAATCTTGGACTCTACCAGTTAGTTGTGTCAACTGCAATCTTAATGTTCAGAAATACAACTTTCCGAGTGAACATTAACTCATAGATAACAGTCAATTCATCAAGTTTGAAACTTTTCAGGGAGTACATTTAAGACTATAATAAGCTATTTTGACCTTGAATCTAGCTTTTTTCCTAATGATCAGAACTCTGTAATTTTCCTACTTGGTGTGGTGCTTATCTGCTTCTTCTTCTTCAAAGTTTGATGAAATAGAAATGCAGACGCGGAGAGAATATGTTAACTTTTGTTTTGTCTGATGGCACCATGATTTCCTTCTGATTCAGAAAGAATAATGATTGTTAATGATTTTGCTTCTGTTAATGATTTTGCTTTGTTTGTTATAAACGCGTGGGTATCTCCACTCACTTTATTCCATTCCAAACAGCTTGTGCAGCCACATTAACATGGGTTATGGGGCAGCGGTACATGCAAACTTCAAAAATAATGCCGGCTGGTGTTGTTGCTGGAATCAGGTAACTGCAAATGAAAAGCATTCCATACTGGTTTTATAGTCAACTTGCTTCTTGGTTGCTGTATTTTGTCTATCTTTTTAAGTATACTAGGTTTGTGAGGTATGACAAATTTAATCAAGGAAATCACAACAACATACCGAGTGATCCCACAAGTGGGGTCCAGGGAGGATAGTCTACGCAAATCTTACCCCTACCTTGTGTGAAATCATAGGATGATAATACATGAAGATTATCGGTAGCAAACTAAATGCTTGGCTCTTTTTATAAAAGTTGTTCGATTTTGTTTAAAGCGGATAATAGTAAGAAAAATGTTTCGAAAGTTCATCCGATACTATATGGGAGAAGTTCAGTTGGGAGGATGAAATTTTTGTTTATAAGAACAGAACTGGCATCAGTCCTGTTGTTTGCTCCATGTATTAATGGAGAATACATGCTACTATGCTAGTTATCTTATATTCATCTAGTTGTGTCAACATGTACTGCTGTTATTGTTGCTTGGGCTCTTCAAAACTGTTGCCGCACCTGTGCCAGATCCTCGGAAAATGCATTACTTTTTGAGGATCCGACTCACACCTGCCGACATTTTTAAAGAGTCCAAGCATTATAGGCTTTAAGGTAACATGCACAAGACCTGCAGTTACAATATGCCCCTTTTTGTTCTTTTTTATGCAAACTAAAAGTTATAACGGTAGTATTCGAGTCAGCTTGCACACCTTGACTATCGAAAAGTCTTTGTATCTATTTGTTTTTTTTATAATCATAATATCAGGGCTAGCTTGCGGGCACCTCGACTATCAAATAGTTTTTATATATATCTTTCTTATAACTATGGTATCTGGACCAGTTTGCGCAGCTCGATTATCAAAGTGTTTTTGTATCTTTTATATGAGGTTGATGTTATATTTATTTTGTTCTCTCTTTTCTGCAGTGCACTCATGACTGGGTTTTACCTGTACAAAATTGCCACAAGAGGAAACCATTTTCCACCTAAGACTGAATAGTACCATATGATTATTTATTTTGGGGTTCCAATTTCATACTGCATGTATCAAGCTGAAAATGTACTCTTTTTTATACTATATTTTATAGAATTTAATGAATCAACTCTTAGTTTGATGTTTGTTTATCTCTAGTAACCATTTACAACTTTTCATGAAGCATTTGTTTTTTTTTTTTTCCACAAACTCGATGTTCGATATCTGCATTGGAATGCAACTAATATAGGTTTGCCTTGCAAAAAGAAAAATAACATACCAGTGTAATTCCTATACACAACCTTACTCTTCGAAGGTAGAAAGACTATTTCTGACGGACAAATCAATTACTGAATCATCATTTGGTAACTTTGCTCCAGTAAACTTTATTACTGATTTTTGCCAAATTCATAACTCTCGATATTGATTACCATATTCAAAACTCGAACCCAATACGTCTCGAATTTTGGAACTGTTCATGGATTTCAAGCAGTATTATCTAAAAAGTGTTGGCGGTATTTGGATTTTCTACGTGTCATTTGGATTTATATTTGACAGTGTCACTGTTATCCACGTGTCTTGTGGCACTTCAAACTTTATTATAGGAAAAAAAATAAGCAGGACTCCATTTTCTTTGTCTTTTCTTTCAATGTTTCTCAGTATGTTTAACTGTAAATTAAGTTTTGGTGAACATTTGATTTTTGCCCAGAAAGTACCAGATAACTCTCAGGATATCTGCAACCTCCCACCAACAACAACAGATATCAAGTAATTTTATTTATTAAGAGTAGAAATAACAATAACAATAGATATCAAGTAACTCTGTCTACGAACAAATGAAAAAAAAAAAATCACCTAATATTTTGTTTCTGCTGGAATTTGAATCTGAAACCTATGAGCTCTATTTATTGTTCCCATATGTTGTGGTTGTTCCCCTTCTTTGTCTTTTCACTTCACTTATTATTGTCAGCTGGAGATTGAGTTTGATTCATGTTTTCTCTGTTTGGTTTGAAAGAATGTGAAGAAATAGGAAATTCCATAGGGTTCAGGTTGAGGTGGGACCAAAAACTCGTTTGGTCATAGATTTTAAAGTTGAAACTTGAAATTCGAAAAATTGTAAGTTAAAATAAATTTGAAGTCTTGTGGGAGGAAGTGAAATTTCTCCCAAGAATATGGTTTTGAAGGCATGTTGAACTTGGAATTATGACTTGTATTAAGAAGAGTAGTCAATGAAAACAAGCAGATACTTCAACCACAAAACTTAGTAAACATCATCAGTACTTCCCTCACATTATTGATTTGGACTTTGCACAACTTGTTTTCAATACAAAACAAAGCACAACAATCCTGTTTATCAGTACTTTTTTTTTTTTTTGGACATGTCGATCGAGTTAGATACTACAATCCACAATCATATAGGAAAGTATGTTCTGGTATGTCAAGATGGAGCTTGTTCTTGTTTCAGGATACCATAAAGGAGCTAAGACACTTTTCAGTTTGTACCTCAGTACGTCAATCATGAACACTATTGTAGCTATTTCCCTATTTCTGCTCCCGGTATTCCTCCTCCTTGTTCGGAGGATAAGATCATCGAAGAGGGTTCCACCAGGATCCCTTGGATTTCCAGTCATCGGTCAAAGTCTTGGGTTGCTAAGGGCAATGAAAGCCAACACAGCAGAGAAATGGCTTGATGAAAGAGTACAAAAATATGGTCCTATATCAAAGCTAAGCCTTTTTGGCAAACCAACTGTTTTTATTTATGGGCAGGCTGCTAACAAGTTTTTATTTACCAGTGATGGCTCTGTCCTCACTAGTAAGCAGCCACAATCACTCAAGATGATTCTGGGTGATTGTTGCCTTTTGGAAATGAATGATGAAGATCATAAACGGGTTAGAGATGCCCTGGTGTCGTTCTTGAAGTCAGATAGTCTGAAGCGTTATGTTGGAAAGATGGACGAAGAAATCAGAATCCACCTTGAGACTTACTGGAAAGACGAGCAAATAATTAAGGTATGTCAAGGACCCCCCCAAAAGTAATCTTGCATACAATTTAGAAATTTACAACTAACCTCTGCATAATGTTGATGATAATAGGTATTACCTTTGATGAAGACACTCACCTTTGACATTATTTGTTCTCTCCTTTTTGGGCTTGAACGTGGAGCTCGAAGAGACCAAATGGTTCGTTATTTCCAGCAGATGATAGAAGGAATGTGGTCAATCCCTATAAACTTGCCTTTTACGCGCTTCAATCGCAGCCTCAAGGCAAGCAAAGATGTCCAGAAAATGTTGAAACAACTTATTTCAGAGAAACGACATGAGTTTGACAACAACTTAGCTTCATCCCACCAGGACCTCATCACCTGCTTGCTCAGCATCCGTGGAGAGAACAAACAAGAACTCATGTCTGGAAATGAAATCATTCACAATGTCATGCTCATCATGGTTGCTGGATATGCCACTTCATCCGTCTTGATAACTTTCATGGTTAGACTTTTAGCAAAGAATCCAAACATTCATGTAGCTGTCCTTAAAGGTAAGAACCCCTCTGAATTTCATTCAGACTCGAGTTACTCTATCTTTCGGGTTTCTTCTGAATAAGTTGTGGGAATGCAGAACAGGAAGAGATTGCACAGAGCAAGTCACCAGGAGAGTCGCTAACTTGGGAAGACCTTGGCAATATGAAATACACCTGGAGAGTGGCCATGGAGACAATGAGAATGTTCCCTCCCATTTTCGGAGGCTTCAGGCAGACTGTAAAAGACATTGAGTATGGAGGCTACCTCATTCCAAAAGGATGGCAAGTAAGATAAAAATTCCCATCTTTGATTTTTCCAGTCTTCAACCTGTTAATTTTGGTAGTACTCCGGCTTTTCTGATTGGCGTAATCCAAATTTAACCACTGCTTAATGGCTGCACATAGATATTCTTGGTAACGGCTAAAACACACATGGATAGCAGCATTTTCCAAGAACCAGAGAAATTTGATCCAGCACGCTTTGAGAACACAGCATCTTTGCCTCCTTACAACTTTGTTCCATTTGGAGGGGGAGCCCGTATATGTCCTGGATACGAGTTTGCAAAGATTGAAACTTTGGTCACAATCCATTACCTCGTAACACATTTCACATGGAAGCTATGCTGTACAGACGATTTCTTCAGCAGGGACCCAACGCCAGTACCAACTCAAGGGCTTCCCATTCAAATAATTCCCAGGAAACCTCTCTAGTTCAACAAATTCAATCCTACATTCTTCTCCAAGAGGCAGCAGACTTTGTAAACCTTAAGGCTCCTAAGGGAATATTATGCAAGAATGAAGAAGTCAAGCTTGGCAAAGTCGTAAGCGGGGCTTGTGTGGTTGTACCTAGACGGTAAAGTATTTGGAGTAATATTAAGTTGAAGGGTATTATATCACTCAACTTTATGTTTTTTTGTCTTTCAACTATCAAAAAGTCTTTGTATTTGTTTGTCTTTTTTAATAACCGTGGCATTTAAGCCAGCTTGCACACATCAACTAATGAAAAATCTTTGTATCTGTTTGTTTTTTTATAATCGTAATATCACAGCCAACTTGTGGGCATCTCGACTATCAAAGTCTTTGTATCTGTTTGTCTTTTTATAACCATGATATTCGAGTCAGCTTGTGCACCCCGACTAACAAAAAAGTCTTTGTATCTGTTATGTGAGGTTGATGGTATATTTATTCTCTCTCTTTTCTGAAGTGCATTCAAGACTGGATAGCCTGTACAAAATTGCTACAGCCACCTAAGACTGAGTCGTACCAATAGATTGTTTATTTGGGATTCAAATTTCATACTGTATGTATTGAGTAGATGTGAATTCTTACGAATTGTTGTATACAGCCGGCTGAAAATGTACTTGTTTATTAATTTCATTGAATACAATGGGATTGCTTTCATTTTAGTTTTGTGATTTACTTGACTTTGCTTTCATTGTGTATCAATCTAACAAAACAACTATTGGATTATCATTTTTTTTTCCAAAAAAAAAAAGAAAAGATAATGTCTGAATATCTACTACCTTCCACCAGCATAAGTACCGGACAAAGTACCTTATGCTGTATCAATCTGTCAAATAAATTATCATATGTAAAGATCATCACATGATTGATTTGGACTCTGCAGTCTGCACTACTTGTTTTTAAGAAAAAACAAAGCACAAGAGTCCTGTTAACCAACTGTTTTTTTTTGGACATGTTGATAGAGTTATATACCACAATCACTGGAAAGTATAGTTTTGTATATCTAGATGTGACATATACCACAATTACTGGAAAGAATAGTTTGGCATATCTAGATATGGCATATACCACAATTACTGGAAAGTATAGTTTGGTATATCTAGATGTGGCATATTTTTGTTACAGGATACCATAATGGAACTGAGATGCTTTTCCAGAAACAAACAAAGTTAACAGCACAAGAAGATTATATAAATTACTTCCTACTTCCTAAGCCTACTACCTTTGTACCTTCAATCATGAACATTATAGTAACTATTTTCCTATTTCTACTCCCGGTATTCCTTCTCCTTGTTCGGAGGAGGAGATCATTGAAGAGGGTTCCACCAGGATCCCTTGGATTTCCAATCATCGGTCAAAGTCTTGGCATGCTAAGGGCAATGAAAGCCAACACGGCAGAGAAATGGCTTGAAGAAAGAGTACAAAAATATGGTCCTATCTCAAAGCTAAGCCTCTTTGGCAAGCCCACTGTATTCATTTATGGACAGGCTGCTAACAAGTTTGTATTTACCAGTGATTGCTCTGTTCTCACTAATCAGCAGCCACAATCAGTCAAGATGATTCTGGGCAATCGATGCCTTTTGGAACTCAATGGTGAAGATCATAAACGGGTTAGAGATGCCCTGGTATCATTCTTGAAGCCAGATTGTCTTAAGCGTTATGTTGGAAAGATGGAAGAAGAAGTCAGAATCCACCTCGAGACTTGCTGGAAAGACAAGCAAATAATTAAGGTATGTCATCCCCCCTACTATTCTTGCATGTAACCTAAGACATTTACAGCTAACTTTTGTGTTAATGATAGGTATTACCTTTGATGAAGACACTCACCTTCAACATTATTTGCTCTCTCCTTTTCGGGCTTGAGCGTGGATCACAAAGAGACCAAATGGTTCATTATTTCGAGCAGATGATAGAAGGGGTGTGGTCAATCCCTATAAACTTGCCTTTTATGCGTTTCAATCGAAGCCTCAAGGCAAGCAAAGATGTCCAGAAAATGCTGAAACAACTTATTTCGGAGAAACGCCATGAGTTTGACAACAACTTAGCTTCATCCCACCAGGATCTCATCACCTGTTTGCTCAGCATCCGTGGAGAGAACAACCAAGAACTCATATCTGAAACTGAGATTATTCACAATGTCATGCTCATAATGGTTGCTGGATATGACACTTCATCCATCTTGATAACTTTCATCGTAAGACTTTTAGCAAAGAATCCAAACATCTATGCAGCTGTCCTTAAAGGTAAGAACTCTTCTGAATTTCATTCAAACTCCAGTCACACTATCTTTTGGGTTTCTTCTAAATAAGCTCGTGGGAATGCAGAACAAGAAGAGATAGCACAGATCAAGTCACCTGGAGAGTCCCTAACTTGGGAAGACCTTGGCAAGATGAAATACACCTGGAGAGTGGCAATGGAAACAATGAGAATGTTCCCACCTGTTTTCGGAAACTTCAGGCAGACTGTAAAAGACATTGAGTACGGTGGCTACCTCATTCCGAAAGGATGGCAAGTAAGATCAAAATCCCCATCTTTGATCTTCCATTCTTCAATCTGTTAATTTGGTAGTACTCAGTATATTTCTTATTGGCATAACCCAAATTTAACCACTGCTTAATGGCTGCACATAGATATTCTGGGTAATGGCTAAAACACACATGGATAGCAGCATTTTCCAAGAACCAGAGAAATTTGATCCAGCACGTTTTGAGAACTCGGCATCTTTGCCTCCTTACAACTTTGTTCCATTCGGAGGGGGGGCCCGTATATGTCCTGGATACGAGTTTGCGAAGATTGAAACGTTGGTCACAATCCATTACCTAGTAACACATTTCACATGGAAGCTATGCTGTACAGATGATTTCTTCAGCAGGGACCCAATGCCAGTACCAACTCAAGGACTTCCCATCCAAATAGTTCCCAGGAAACCTCTATAATTCAAACAATAAATTCAATCATACATGTTTCTTCAAGAGGAAGCGAGTTTTGTAAACCTCAAGACTCCATATTATGATATATTGCTGTTAAAAGGATACTAAAACTAGACTGGGTTTGGCATCAAATTTGCGATCTCCTAAGGGGAATACTCCCTATATTATGATGTATTCATGTCAAAAGATGTAAACTTTAAGGCCTGACAATCCAGCCACAATTATTGAAACTTTATATTTGAAAGTTGAAGGGCAAAAAATTAGATATGAGAAATTGTAACTTCAACATGCATAAGCACAATTCTTCTTTTCTCTAGATTTAGCTATTACAGCTCAAAGTTATACAACTTCTTTTTTTCTTTTTTGAAGCTTAAAGTTTATACAACTTTTCTTTTCTGAAACTTGAATGCTAAAAGTTGGATGTAAAGGATGAAATTTTCCAACAGCATATCCAGTTTAATCCCACAAGTGGGGTTTGAGGAGGGTAGAGTGTATGCAGACCTTAACTTTACCTCGTAGAGATAGAGAGGCTATTTCCAGTCAAACCTCGGCTTAAATAAAGCATTTCCAAGCAGTTTGTAAAATGGAATTCAGAAATGAGTAGGAAAGATGAACTTTTCCAACATACCCAGTGTAATCCCACAAGTGGGGTATGAGGAGGGTAGTGTAGACAGAGCTTAACCCTACCTCGTAGGGCTAGAGAGGCTATTTCCAATAGAACCCAACTTAAAATAAAGCATCTCCAAGCAGTTTGAAAAATGGAATACAGAAACGAGAGCAGGAAAGATACATAGTTTAGCACTTGTTAGTCATTTCATGCTATGTAATTGATTCTTGAGTAATTTATCAAAATTTTGAGGTTGGCATTGAAACAACTTTACTACAGAAAATTAAGTGTAGGTCTCTAAAGTTTCGAAGGCATAAAAAATAAATAACATCCACTTAGAATACCAACTCATTTCCATATATACAAGTTCTTTTGGATTCATTTATCCAAAGCTCGTTAAATATAAATCTAAATTAAAATGTGGAACTTGTCAAGCTAGGATTCTGTCCTGTGCAACATTGATCAGGATGAACAGTAATACCAAATTTTGTACAAACTCTTAGATAAGAGCAATATATATGAATATGGTCATCAGCAACCTTGTGCATTCTAGGAAATTGTACTACAAGTATACAACCTGAGAACTGATGAGTGAAAAACTATATGCTTCTAACCTCTGAGATTACGATTTACGAGGATGATGGGAAAACCATTGTCAACAACTTTGTGGTCTGTAATATTTCGGAGGCATAGATGGGCATCTTTCATTCATATGGGGGTACAGATCCATACTATTGTATCCAGGTAGTTCCATCCGGTACTTTCCTCGAATTTGACAGAAAGGAAGCTTCACATTATCATCTGCATTGCACCACTTCGGCAACCGACTTGAATTGTTCTCGAAAAACTTGAGAGAGTAAGCATCTTTAATCTGCACTCCCAGCAATAAATACGTTACTTTTCGAACTCTAGAAGTTGAATCCAACATGAAACTTCCCATGTGCTTTTCAATAAGATGAACCATCAGACCTCAGGGTCCAACAGCAAACAAGTAATGCAAGAATTGTAATTTTCTTTTTTCCGAATGATAAAAAAATGATGCAATAGTTTCACAAACATGAGCAATATTAAGATAGA
>JAJOOE010022233.1:0-14853 GCA_036250405.1 Solanum raphanifolium | reverse complement strand
GTAGTCGATACACATTCTTAACGAGCCATCTTTCTTGCGTACAAATAAAACTGGTGCTCCCCATGGGGACATACTAGGCCTTATGAATCCTTTTTCTAGTAAGTCTTTTAATTGCTCCTTCAACTCCCGTAATTCTGCCGGGGCCATTCTATATGGAGGGATGGATATAGGTTGAGTATCTGGAATCACATCAATACCAAATTCTACTTCTCGTTCTGAAGGCAAACCTGGAAGATCTTCAGGAAATACATCAGGAAACTCATTCACTACCAGAATGGATTGAAGAGTTGGTGGCTCCGTATTTGTATTTTTAACTCTCACTAGATGACATATGTATCCTTTGGAGATCATCTTATTTTCCTTAAGATAAGAAATAAATTTACCTCTTGGTGCCCCAATATTACCTTTCCATTCAAGGACTGCCTCTATTGGAAAATGGAAATGCACCATCTTAGTTCGGCAATCTACCATGGCATAACAATAAGCTAACCAATCCATACCCATTATAACATCAAAATCTACCATTTCTAGCTCAACAAGGTCAGCCAATGTATCACGATCACAAACAGTTACAATGCAATTACGATAAACCCTTCTAGCTATAATAGACTCACCAATCGGTGTAGACACTTCAAATTGCTTCACTAATAATTCTGGTGTTCTTCTGAACTTTTCAGCAATCAATAGAGTAACATATGATAGTGTAGACCCTGGATCAATTAATGTATATACAATATGTGAAAAGATGGACAATGCACCTGTAACCACATCTGGCGAGGCTTTTAAATTTTGTCAATCCCCGAGTGCATATGTGCGATTCTGAACTCCACTAGAACTAGCTGCCCCCTAGCTCCTCTACCACGACCAGTAAGCATTTGTCCCCTACCTAAAAAAGGTGCTGATGATGAGGATGCAACAACTTATCTAGTAGGTTGTGCCACACCACCCACACCCCTATGAGGTCAATTTCTCATCATATGTCCGGGTGTACCACACCAAAAACAAACATTTGTCCCAAACCGACATACACCTAAATAATTTCTTCCACATTGTTTACAAGATTGTCGAGGAGGTCGTGATTGGCTCATACTTCCCTGCTCTTGGTACCCTGTTGTTCGTGGACCTTGGCTTTCACCTCTTTCCCAAACTGATTGCCCCTAGACTCTTGAAACCGAGGTGGGGCACTAGTTGTAGAGTAGGAAGATGATGGCCTAGGCGGTTTGTTAAAGAACCGAGGCCTAAACTCACCTTGGGATGGTGTAAACTGCCCCATGGATCTGGCCCTCTTAGAATGCCCTGTTTCTGACTCTTGTGTCCTTCTTTGCCTTTGATCCTCTAACTTTTGCGCAAAAGCTTGCATCCTTGCTATATCCATATCTTTATTCAACGAAGAAATAGTACAATATCTAACCAGATATGAATCTAATCTAACCACATATCGATGAACTCTATCCTCCATAGTAGCTACTACATTAGGAGCATACCTGGACAAGGAATTAAATTTGAGACTGTACTCTCTCACGCTCATACTTCTTTGGTGGAGATTTAAGAACTGATCCGCACGGGCCTCTCGGATCTCCATTGGCAGGTAATGGTCAAGGAATGACTTTCTGAACTCTTTCCATATAGCTGAAGGTGCATATGTTCCCCTAGATTGCTTCCAAGCTTCATACCACAATATAGCCACACCCTTTAATTTATATATTGCTAGCTCGAGCGCTTCTTTACCACTTACATGCATAACATCGAAAGTGTGTTGAATCTGATTTATAAAATCCTGTGGATCTTCATTAGGATCTGACCCGGTGAATGATGGAGGGTCCAAATTAAGAAAATCACGTATCCGCGTGCCAGCTGCTCTATCTACACCACTAGTACCTGCAACTAGACCTTGTTGCCTTTGGCCACGGCCAGTAACTATACGAGTCAATAATTGAACTGCGTTCCTCAAATCTTGCTCGGTAGCATTAATAGGGGGTTCTTGAGGTACAGCTTCCCTCCTTAGATCTTCTGGAGATGGAGGGGTCAGGGAAGTCTGTGATAGAGACTCATCTTGAGCCTCACCATGAACAGCTTGACTAGCTGGTGGTTGGCTGGTCCCTTCTTGGGCAGCCATGTCAACTCGCTTACCAATACTTTTACTCCTTCTCGTAACCGGCATCTTTGCTATAATAAAATAATTCAAAAGTTAAATATGATTCACCTACAACATTGGTTCTATCGCACGATCTAAGAAATGAAAAAAAAAAGACAACTCCTACATGTCCCGTAGCCTTATATTTATAAATGTTGTGCACAACACATCCATAAGCAAGACTCTACACAGACACGGCTTTGTAGACTCCCTAGGATAACCTGCTCTGATACCACTTTTGTCAAGCCTCAAATCCCATTAAGACGGATAGGCACCCGATGCCCTAAGATCCCGAGAGAACCAACATGTAACACGTGCTTACTATGCATATAACTATGACAATCTTGTGACAAGTTCACATAGGATGCAGCGATATGAACCAACATAAGTAGACCCAAAACTTATATACAAGACTTGGCCATTGAGGCCACAACTTGTTAAGACACAACCAAACCATATACATAAAGTCTACAAAGCCTCTAAAAGATAGAAACCCTTAGAGTAGGTCGAGACAGACCTCGTCTTACTCTTAAATACGATACAATACCAAAATGAATCTACTAAGGACTCGGTAAAGCTCCGAATCAATTTGGAGCTCACCAAAAGTAGTTGAGTGTCGTGTGCTCCTACTAAAGAGGTCCACTAGCTGAAGTACATGTGTCTGCTGCATGAAATGCAGCGTCCCCCACGAGGGACGGCAGTACGAGAAAATGTACTGAATATGTAAGGCAATAACATATATAAACAAGAGTTCGAATGAAACCAAGTATCAATATATGTGTGCATAAATCAGAACAGAAGACCACATTTGTTAACTCTTGTGGAATCATGTATGTTACATTCTTGTCTTTACCTTTCTGTGTGTTATGATCTTTATAAGGCTTGTGAAACGAATGACTAGCTGATCAGTGGTAGAAGAGGATGACCCATGCTAGGCATTTTAACCCCTGGGATGCGGTCCTCATAATTACACAAATTGGGATCGACCCATGCTAGGCTTTCGCTCCGGAGATGCCACCCTTCTATACCAATTGGGATCGACCCATGCTAGGCTTTCGCCCCTGAACTGCCACCCTTAATTATACAGATTGCTTTACTTAGATTCTTTAATCTTTGAGATTGTTGTTTTGATGGTCATAATCATTTTTTATATTTGGGACTATGGACCAGTAGTAGAAGACATGAAAATAATACTTCAAGGCAGTAACAATGACATAAGGAGCTATGTAACATCAATGCATTACTTGTGAGCTTAACTGACACAATTGACTTCAACTGACTAAGAGAAGGATTCACCAAACTTGCTTTTACAAATACCATTTCTATACCAGCACATAGGAGGATAATTACACAAGTATAGAGTAGTGAACATATAATGAAGTAATTCTATACACTAAGGAGAAAGGGAAGTATTGTCAGATAATTGGAGATCGTACGCTGCCACTATGTTTCCTTTACTAGGAATAAAACTTAGGAAATTCACTTATTGATATTAATTGTAAGTATCAGATTTCATACCGAAGAATATTGAATCGAATAGCCTTACATACCTTATCCTCTACCCAATATAACTATCACGATTCAGCCTCCCCTTTCAAGTTTTAATCTACAATATAAGTCATGATAAACTTAAATTAGCAGCTATCACACTGTGAGCTTCGTAAAACAGTAGCTAACTTTGACGGAAAATGAGCTCATACAGTCCTTAAAACAATGTGTATTACCGCACCCTCCTTCTCTGCCCAATACATACATTATATATCCTTTTCCAAGATTACCCAAACTGCACCAACAACAGTACACATAAAACAGCCTCAAATATTATTTATCATACAACCAATTATTGAACTCACCATCCCCTTGAGTTCTTTATGACAGCACACCCATAATTCCTCACCCAAACTCATACATAAAGAGGAAGAAAAATGGAGCAGTCACCTTACCTCAATTTCTGCAACTTGTCCTTATAATTTGAATCCCTCTAGAACTTCAACTTCCTTTCACAGTTAAACCAAAGAAGAAGAGAAAATTATCTTAATAATTAAGGAAAGTGAGCAGTAGCTTGTGGGAACTTCTGCCTTGTACTTATAATTAAGCATGAATAACATGTTTTCTAGTCTTCCATGGGAGAATTAAGCTAAATCCATAAGTCTTTCTCTTACCTTGTCTTGCAGAGATGAGGGTTTCTTCAAGAACCCTAGAAGAACTTTAAGGTTGTTGTTTTAATCCTTAAGAGAAAAGAGGGAGAGAGAGCTGGAGTGAATTGTGAATTTTGTGTGTTAAAATGAGTGAAAAGATCAGCTCATATTGAGTTTATATGGAGCCTTCTTGGCCATAAAAAAATAATCCTCTAGAACCTCCTTTTTTTGTCAATTTTCCGCCACTAATTGGTCAAGTAGGTGATGCACCTGCTTATGTACATCAAGCAGCTCAAAAGGTCAACTAGGTGATGCACCTAATAGCTTTCACTTCGGCTTAAATATATATTGGGCCATGGCAGATTTGGCTGCTGGGCTTTAATTTTATTTTCCTTTTATTTAACATAGTTTGGGCCTCAAGTGAGTCCATTAGCATAGGCCCAAATCTAATCCATAAACCTTGGCCTTTTTAACTAGATCCATATAGCTCAAGTAGGTGATGCACCTACTTGGTCCTTTGTACTGGTCAATAAGTCAAAGTAGGTGATGCACCTGCTTGTCACCTACTAGCTTAATTTAGTTAAGCAAGCAGCTCACTTATTTTATTCCATTTTCTAAATATTAAACCCTTTTTGCTTTAACTTAGCACTTAAATTTCAACTTTAAGCTCAATTACCACCTTACTGTCTCGAGTTTAAATAATCCCGTTGGAGTTTACTTGCAGTACACATGCTAAAACGTGCAAGGCATCACATCACCTTCCGAGATAGTTTAAACCAATGCTAATCATATAAGAAACATGGTCCCTCACCTATACTATAAGGCTATGTCAAGTGGCACAAGAATAAAACAAGCATATGCATAATACGGGTTGTTACAGGTTGATGCTCTCAATAGACTATTTATGGGTAGTGTAGCATATGTTGAGGAAGAATAGGAGGAATTAGCAAAAGATGTTCATCGACTTGTTCGCTTAGGAGTTGGTCTTACGGACATGTCAAATGGTGGTGTGATAATTTAGAATAGATCTAAATCTTCATTGGTAGCAGAGGTTAAGGAAACAAGGATAGTGATCCTATATTACTTCAGTTGGAAGGTGCAGTTCAACAGTAGAAAGAAGAGGTTTTTCCCCAAGGGGGAGATGGTGTGCTTCGTTATTAGGGTCACTTATGTGTTCCTAATTTCAGTGAGTTGAGGCAGCAGATCTTTATAGAAGCCCATAATTTCAGATATTCTATTCACCCAGGTGCCACTAAGATGTATCGTGATCTGCAAGAAGTCTTTTGGTGGAACGGCATGAAGAGAGACATAGCAAATTTTGTGGCTAAATGTCCTAATTGTCAATAGGTTAAAGTAGAACATCAAAAACCAGGAGGAATAACTCAAGAGTTTAACTTTCCTACATGGAAGTAGGAAGTGATAAATATGGACTTCATTACAGGTTTACCTCGTACTCGCAGACAACATGACTCCATCACATTTGGGTGATAGTGGACAAAGTTACTAAGTCCGCTCACTTATTGGCTGTCAAGAGTACAGATTCAGCGGAGGACTATGCCAAACTCTACATCAATGAGATAATTAAGTTGTTGGGGTTCCCTTGTCTACCATCTCAGATAGAGGTCCTTAGTTTACCTCTCATTTCTGGAAATCATTTCAGAAAGGTCTTGGTACTCAAGTAAATCTTAGTACAACATTTCATCCATATATGGATTGTTAGGCAGAACGTACCATTCAGACCTTAAAGGACATTTTGACAGCTTTCATGATCGATTTCAAGGGTATTTGGGATGATCACCTACCTCTCATTGAGTTCGCCTATAATAACAGCTTTCATTCCAGTATTAAGATGGCCCCATATGAGGCACTATATGGGCGTAGATGTAGATCTCCGATTGGTTGGTTTGAAGTAGGTCAAGTAGCATTGATTGGGCTTGATTCGGTTCTTGAGGCTATGGAACAGTTCAGCTCATCAGAGATAGACTGAAGACAACCCAGATTCGTCAGAAGTCCTATGCAGATGTGAGGAGAAGGGACTTAGAGTTCGAAATCGATGATTGGGTTTTCCTGAAGGTGTCACCTATGAAGGGGGTGATGAGATTTGGAAAGAAAGGGAAGTTCAGTCCTAGATATGTAGGTCCTTACAGAATCCTGAAAAGGGTTGGTAATGTGGCTTATGAGTTAGAGTTGCCAGCAGAACTAGCAGCAGTACATCCAGTCTTTCACATTTCCTTATTGAAGAAGTGTGTTGGTGATCCAGCATACATAATACCATTAGAGAGTATGGCTGTGAAGGATAGTCTTACTTATAAAGAGGTGCCAATACATATTCTTGATTTTCAGGTTCGTAGGTTGAGGAATAAAGAAGTCACTTCAGTGAAGGTTTCGTGGAGAAGTCAGTCCGTAGAGGGAGCTACTTGGGAAGCAGAAATAGCTATGAAGGCCAAGTATCCTCATCTTTTTCCTTCTGATTTTGATTCTGTTTCAACTTGAGGTAATAGTTCCTCTACAATCTCTTAGTGTATTGTTGCGTTAATTCAGTCTCAGTATCTTATTCCTTCGGTTGTTCTTGCATTTCAGTATATTTTCATGATTCTTGGAACTCAGTTCAGTTAGATTTTCAATTCTAGTACTTAGTGGTAGAGATTGCAGCTCCTTCCCTCCATACTCAGCTAGTTTAAACTTCATTCGAGGACGAATGTTCCCAAGGGGGAGATAATGTAACACCCCAGACTCGAGAAAGACAAAAAAATGCAGATTTTCAGAAGTTCAGGTGCCACTGATGTTTCCGTAATCAAGACACAACTTCTGATGCAAGTATTTACGATCGTACAATAGTTTAGTAACCCAACCAAGGGTTGGGATCGTTCCCAAGAGAGTGGTTTTGAGAATTAATAGAAAAATAAAACTTAGTTCTAACTAGTCGTACCTAAAGAGATTAACAATTAAAAACATTGTAAATTAAAGGGGGACACAGGAGTGTCAATTAACAATGGGGGGGTTTGTCACTAGTAAGTAAAAACAACAAAATAAACAAGGGTTTCTAAGTAATGAGAGGGGATCCTTGGGATATGACGGGAATACCGGTTAAGCTAGATTATTGGGTACATTCTTTCGATAGAAGATTCATAGAATAATTGTGACTAGTCTAGACTTTAAGGGGATAAGCTCTCTCTCGAGCAACTCACCCCGTTTCAAATGCATTCCTCTCGGACACCCACTTGCCGCATAAAGACCAGCCTATGCCTTTACCCACTCACTCTCTCGAGCTGAGTGTTTGGACATAGGACTAGGTTTCACTCTCTCGAGCTGAACCTCATGTCGACCCACTCGCACTGGCCATCAATTTAGTAGTCTTAGTTTTACGACCTCTCTCTCGAGCATGCTGAAAACACATAAATAAACTTGTATTTGCAAATACAAATTCATTAAATTCAGCCACAACTACTAAACGAAATCACAATTAAACTACGATTAAACTACAGCAAGCAAGACCCAACAATTATCTTAACCCATATTCGCTAGATCACACCCCAAGAATTGGGGGTTTTAGCCACACATATATAAGAGATAGAAATTTATACCAAATTAAGCTTGCATACAACTGGGTATGAAAATTTAAGTCTTGATACAGGCCAAAATTGAAGAATCCAACAGACCCAAACCCAAATATTGAAGATGAAACCCTTTGGATCTTTAAATCTTCAAAACCCTCTCAAGCTTAGAGAAAAAATATTAAAAAGTACTATTCTATCAGAAAATTATAATAATTGTTCGACTCTTACAACTCCAACTCTAACTAGTATTTATAGTTTTCACAGATTTTTGTTGCAGCGGATCATTCGGCGTCGTTAGTTAGAATCGCCGATCAACTCGGCGATTCGCCCTTTGGTGTAGTTCATCGCCGTCTTGCACCAGCCTTCAGCATCGTCGTGCTCTGGGTCATTGGGTGACATGGTACTGCTTCGCGAAACTTCTCGGCGAAGCGCCGATTGCTCCTTTTTTCCGCAAACTTGATCCTTTCCTTCAGGGGTCAGCACACTGGAACAAAAGGCGAAGTAAGACCCTTTGGTGACTCGCCAAGTAGACTCAGCGATCCTCGGGCCTTCATTTCTTCGTTCTTTTCATTCCTTTTTGCGACGTAGTGTCCATGCTTTCCTTCAAACTTCAAATACCTAAAACTTAAGGGTTTTCATTAGATATTGAGATAAAATAAGCATTTGAGGACACAATTTATATCAAAATATAGCCCTAAATGAGTCCAATTTGTGGACTCATCATCCCCCCAACTTAAAGGTTTGCTTGTCCTCAAGTTCAATAGTTCAACAAGGATGTCTCAAACAGTGCTACACAAGACTCAATTATGAATGTATACAACAAGACTCAATTTACTTATGCAAGGATCAATTATGTACTCAAAGATTCAAGTTGTGACACATAATTACCAAAGATTCTCAAGCTCGCAATACTTGCTTTAAATGCAAGTTCAACTTCAACAAAAGCCTTCGAATGCCCTCACACAAATGATGATTCCATTTTCGCACTCAAAGGTATAATCAATTTAAAGTTCAGGAATCAGATACAACGCTCACACTCACAAAGATGAACACGATGCATGCTTTCACCCATAGGTTTGACCATATTTTCCAATCAACATTTGTTTCGACTTTCTCAAGATCACAATGGTCTTAACAAGGCTTGTAACGGGGCTGAGTGCAAAGGTATGGTCATTTAGGCTCAATGACTTTTATCCTCATTAAATGTGGTGCTCTCAATACTTCCTTTCTTTTTCCTTCATCATTTTCATTAGTGCATCATAGGTCATCCTATTATTCACCTCCCATGGGTTGTTCGAAACCCTATTTCTTTGGTACTTTATTCCACAACTCTTTTTTTTTTTTCTTTTTATTTATGGAAAGGTTCCATTTTTCTCAACACAATGGGTTAAAGGAGACTTTCCTTGCACTTCTTGACTGTTCCCTTTTCTTTTTCACCACACCCCCAACTTAGGCTTTTGGCCTAAGTTGGCTATTCAATAAACCAAAATTCAAGAGGATTATAGGTAATGGATTAAAAAAGGTCTAGTTTTCAACAAGTTTCGTCCATAGAAAGGTAAGGCTCAAAGGGTGTTCAAGAGAGAATCACATGCTCACAAGGTAGGTCACAAAAGAGGTATATGTCAAATTGGTTCACACTCTTCGAAGTTGCCTAAGATCATATCAAGAGAAAGTCTGTCTTAGTCAATCGGACCAAGAGGGTAAATTCTAGGTGTTGTCATGCATGGTTGCATGTAAGCTTATCACACAAGGCATCGACACTTAAGTCAAACAAGACTCTACACTTTCGCTAGTGTGCAACGGTCATCACAAGAGAATCGATCTGATAAATGGCTAATCACAACGAGATGCGAAGAGTTCACATATTGTCTATGCAACTTCATTTGGCCTCATCATAGTTGTACATTCATGTTCGTTCGATTGTAAGCACTATTCAAGTCATCGGTATTGATCGAAACCGAGACTCAAATTTTCCAAGGAACAGCCACATTCAACAGCATATAAAGGGTGGCAAAAAATTCAATAATTTTCGAAAGGGTCAAAATTATTTTGTAATTTAAAAATAAAAGGAGCCGCAAGCTCAAATATCCATAGAAAAGCAGTATTAACACAATTTTAAACAGAACAGCCCAAATATATACACGAAACACAAAAAAAAAGTAGCACACAAAATGTGTGGGCCTCACCCCACCACAAACAAAAACATTTGTCCTCAAATGCAAATAACAAAATATCCAGAATTTAAAATAAAGAAAGACAGAGAGGGAGGTAAAAAGGAATCATGTCTACATAGTCACTCTATCTGTCTGGGCATCAGTACCCGATGTGTTAGCCTGCTTCTGGTTCTCTTTTTCTTTTCACTTTATTTCAGCTTCTGCAGTGATATTAGCCTCGATCATATTGTCCAACTCGTGAGCTGCCACAAAGGCGTGTATCGCATTGCTGAACCCTCGAGCCCACGAAAGGTCATTAGGGTCGATGGGCATCCTCCTCCTCGAACAAGTTGACTTGTTCTCGCTCCTTGCAGTTCTTCTGAACGTGCTCTTATGTGTCTGGGTGGCATGTTTTTTCCTGCAACTTTTGGTCTGGCCATGTATTTTGTGCTATTGGGATGCTAGGAAGCAATGAACTCCGACTCCACGCACAAATCAATCAACCAAAATACAATATAGATGCAGAGATATTAAAAAATAAGACTAGGTGTAAGCTTGCAATGTTTGAAAATGAGGGGAAGCATAGGAGATTTAAACTTTTAAACCTTTGGCTTGAAAAATAATCCAGTTCTTGCCCATTCGGCAACATTTGTCAAGAGCGCCGAACCATTCGGCATCACACCGAGTAGTCACATTCTTCGCCGAGTTTTACAGAATCCCCCAGTCAATTTGGGAATCCAAACGGCGATATAAAGTGGGGTCGCCGAGCTAATCGTTGACTCACCAATCGAACATTTCTCTCACCAACCTCCTTCTTTCCAAATGATTCTCACTCTTCATCCTGCACAATCAACGCACCATTATTTCTAAAACCAACGTAAAACAATAAAAGGGTTTTAGGTTGCCTCCCAAACAGCGCCTTAGTTAACGTCGTGGCACGACGTAAGTCCACCTTCAAACCTTATTCTTGGGGTTAGCCATAGTATCACTCGGTAAACCCCCTTGCTGTCTCGGATTTAGGTGAGATGAGATATGACCCATCTGGGTTTCTAACTGCTTGATTGAAACTGAATGGGAGGTGACGGTCTGGCTAAGGGTAGATATATCTTCTTTCATGCCTTTTAGCATTTTATCTGACCCTTCAACTTTGTTGAGGATACGTGAGAGCATATCATCAAACCTACCACCTTCTGAATCCTTGGGTTTCCAGCGCTCATGGGGAGGCACATATCTATCATTCTCCCCATCTTTCCAATTCGGATTACGGTCCCTCCATTCACGATCTCGGTCCTTCCAGCCTTCGTCTCTAGCCCAACCTTGGTTACCACCCTGCCTTGGGTAATTTGAGCGGTAGCTACCGCCTTGGTTGGCTAGAAAATTTACCTTCTCGTTATACAAGGCTTCAAACTTCATCTCCTCAGGATTAGCACACCCGACCCCCACAGCGTTGACAGCATGGGTACTAGCCCCCATGACATTTTTGAATAAAATATCAAGCTGCGTCATGATTTTGGCCATGTTCTGGTCTCTCTCATTGTCTTTTTCAATCTGCTCATTGGATAGCTTAAAGGTGAGAGGGGAGACTTGGTCCTCACGAGTGTACCATGCTCTATTGATGGTTGCCATGCCATCTAAAAGTTGGGCTGCAACTGCATATGGCTGTTGCATTTAGCCTCCCGATGAGAGTTGGTCGGCAACACCTTTGTTTACCGAGTCCAAACTCCGGTAGAAGTACTGAAGTAGCACATTATCAGGCAAACCATGGGTTAGGCATTGTAGCACCAACTTTTTGAATCATAGCCAAGTCTCGTGCAGAGGCTCTCCTTCCAGAAGCTTAAAGCTCTGGATGGTATCCCTTAATGACATCATCTTCGAGGTAGGGAAAAATCACACTTGAAATGCGGTTACCAGTTTCTCCCAAGAAGTAATGGATTCTCGCGGCAACTCGGCTAGCCATTTGCATGCCTCTCCCATCAACGAGAAAAGGAATAACCTTAATTGGACTGACTCCTAAGAGATGTTTTTGAATGAGAATGGTTCGCATACATCTACAAAGTTTCGAAGATGCTCGTGAGGATCCTCATGAGCCAATCCACTGAAAAGTCCTTTTAGTTGCAAGAGTTGCAACATGGTGTTCGTTATGTGGAACACTGCATTTCCCTCAGCTGGGGGTAAACGAATGGTTCCAACACCTCCCATGAGATGGGGGTCATTGATGTTGGACTCTTGGACATCGTTGAGATTACCAATGTCGTCCTGGTGTCCCACCTGGCTACCGTTAACACTCATGCTTTCTGAAATATTCACAAAAGAAAACAAAACAAACTAAAAATTAGGTGAGTAAACTACAACTAAGAAGAACAAAAATTCTACTAATCTAAAAATTCTCAAATAACACCACTCCCCGGTAGAGGCGCCATTTAGATGTTTGTGTAATAAAGAAACAACTTTCGATGCAAGTGTCTACGATCGTACAATAGTTTAGTAACCCAACCAAGGGTTGGGGTCGTTCCCAAGAGAGTGGTTTAGAGAATTAATAGAAAAATAAAACTTACTTCTAACTAGTCGTAGCAAAAGACATTAACGATTAAAAACATTGTAAATTAAAGGGGGACACAAGAGCGTCAATTAACAATGGTGGGGTTTTGTCACTAGTAAGTAGAAACAACAAAATATACAAGGGTTTCTAAGTAATGAGAGGGGATCCTTGGGTTGTGATGGGAATACGGGTTAAGCTAGATTATTGGGTACATGCTTTCGATAGAAGATTCATAGAATAATTTAAGTCTTGATACAGGCCAATATTGAAGAATGCAAGAGATCCAAACCCAAATCTTGAAGATGAAACCCTTTGGATCTTCAAGTCTTCAAAACCCTCTCAAGCTTAGAGAAAAAAATATTAAAAAGTACTATTCTATCTAAAAATTATAATAATTGTTAGACTCTTAAAACTACAACTCTAACTAGAATTTATAGTTTTCACGGATTTGTGCTGCAGCGGATCATTCGGCGTCACTAGTCGGAATTGTCGATCAACTCGGCGATTCATCTTTTGGTGTAGTTCATCGTCGTCTTGCACCAGCCTTCAGTATCGTCATGCTCTGGGTCATTGGGCGACATGGTACTTCTTCGCAGAACTTCTCGGCGATGGGCCGACTGCTCCCTTTTCCGCAGACTTGATCCTTTCCTTCAGGGTTCAGCACACTGGAACAATAGGCGAAGTAAGACCTTTCGATGACTCGCCAAGTGGACTCAGCGATCCTCGGGCCTTCATTTCTTCGTTCTTTTCATTCCTTTTTGCAACGTAGTGTCCATGCTTTCCTTCATACGTCAAATACCTGAAACGTAAGGGTTTTCATCAGATATTGAGATAAAATAAGCATTTGAGGACATAATTTCTATCAAAATATAGCCTTAAATGAGTCCAATTTGTGGACTTATCAGCCACCTATGGACCATAGGTTGAACCACGGACCGTAGGTGTGGTCCGTGGTTGGTCACCTCAGCACCTCCCAAAAAATTTCCAAAATATCCAGAAACACGATGGGACTTATAGACCGTAGGTGGGACCATGGTCCGTGGTCCAGGTTCGTAATTCCAGGTCCCAGTCCCCTCTCTCTGAAGCCAGAAGACGGACTGATAGGATGGACCATCGGTCAGACCACAGTCCATCGGTCAGGGTCCGTAGGTCGACAATTGAATTTTAACTTGGGGGTAGTTGGGTTTTTTCATAATTATTTTATCACTACACTACGTCGTTTTGGTTAGTTATAGCCAAGTATTCTAGTCAGATATTACCCTAAGTGACAATTCACCAAAATTCACCAGAACTTAGAGCGAAAAAAAGGAGAAAGAATTGACCAACCCTTCAACAACAAGCAGGAGATTCTCTTCAGTTCAGCCCTGAAATCCAAAGGATTTCTCCGTGAATTTCGTCACCAGGTATATGGGTTCCTTTCGTCCACTAAGTCCCTAGAACTCAGTCAAATTCTTGATTCTATATATTTTGTTTAGACCTAGGGTTTCTAAAACCTTTGAGTTTTGTTGTGATTTAGTTGTTGTAGTATTCGTAATCAAATTATCATGTTTTCTTGGAACGTTTGCTTAATTCCTTGTATGAAACTCAGAACGCTAGTTGTGTTGATTCTCTTAGTTCATGAATTGCACTTGCTAGGTCAGTTAAACGTATAATCAAATTATCTAAATATTGCATTCTCATATTTGCATGTTAGTATTTGAGCTATTCAGTATTTCAGTTACATTTTAGTCATATACATATTCAGTGTGGAGTAGACTTAACACCGAGTTGGACTAGGGTTTAGAGTACCCTTATAGCCCTAGAATTATGTGCCCCTTAGGAGTACAAGAATTAGTGATCACGCTAGTCATGCCTTTATACCCCAGGCAAGGTATATTGGGTCCTCTCGATGGGACGTATACATCCGACTCCACGTTTAGCTCACATGGTTCTATGTCGATTAATAGTAGCTCCCACAGTCAGACTCTTAATGCATTTGACCAGGTTTTTAGTACATATTTCAGTATTCAGTTTAGCATGTCATGTTCATGATTAGTACTTGGTCATTGTATTCAGTTTAGCTTTTCAGTTATATTTTCAGTATTGCTCAGTTATGATTTGTTCAACTTTCATATGTTTGTTCAGCTTAGTATCTTTATCTTGCATGCTCAGTACATTCAAAGGACTAATGCATAGTCTGCGCTACTGTCACGACCCAAGCCTAGGGCCTAGATGTGACCGGCGAATGGGGAACCCGAAGGAACCCCAAACAAGCCTCATAGCGTATCATTACACATCCTTGGTCGCGGAAGCAATTAAAATGACCATAAGCGATAAGCATAATCAAGGGGGA
>JAJOOE010022232.1:0-13870 GCA_036250405.1 Solanum raphanifolium | reverse complement strand
ATCGTAAGAAATGAAGAAACATAATAAACTGTCAAATGAATTAAACTTGAATTAAAAAGTATTACACACATATTAAAGTTGAATTAAATATGAATGGAAACTAATCACAAATTCATAAAATTCAAATAATGAATTCAAAATTTGAAGCTTTATAATAACCATCAATGGTGAACTTTTGCTGTTTTAGTTTTAGATATTTGAAATTTCTACTTGAAAACTTAATTTTGTACAAATTTTCGGTCTTTCTATTCCTTTTATCATCGTATTTTTGGGTGAAAATTGCAAATTATGGGTAAAAACTGATTAGAGGAGTTCTTTAGATGGAAATTTGAAAGAAGAAGAAGAAGAATAAAAAGAAGAAGAGGAGGAGGAAGATATAAAATGACACAAAAAGAGACGAAGAAAAAAAATAAAAAGAAGCAGAGGAGGAAGAGAAAAAAAAAGGCAGAGAAAGAGGCAAAGCGAATATGTACAATTTTTTAATTTCAAAAAATTATTATATTTAGTTAGAAAAATTATGTTGCTATAGATGGTAAATATTTTTTTAATATAGCATATTTATGTGATTTACCCTTTATAGAATAACTTCCGTTTCAGCCCGGGTTTGTCAATCTGGTTTTGGTTTCCCTGAAATGATCCGACCCGAGTAAATTCAAAAAAACCCTAGCAAATCCGCCTATATATTAGCTAAAACCCTTGCAAAACCCCGCCTTTCGTCTTCACTCTCGAGCTCCTTCAAACGCAGTAGAAGTTGAAAAATGACGCTTGGAGAAAGGCAAGGAGATGAGAAAAATGACTCCAAGTACTGCGGAGTGGAAACGGAGTTCAACGATGACATGCCTCAACTTCTCTCCCTCAACATTCATGGCGGATTCGACTTTGTTGTCGCACCATTGGTTAGTAATCTAAGTTTCTGTTCTTTTACCAAGAATTGATCAACCCATTGTTATCGCATCATTATTTAGTAACCCATAATCCTAAATCCCTATAAAGCACAAAGTATTTGGCACTATTAATATTTTTAAAAAACTATGCTTGGATATAATTGATTTAATCTGCAAAATGTGATTAATGGTGACCAATTAGCCAGTCACATACGGGCCTGAATTGCCCAATTTTGCTATGTGTGAATGGTCAGTATGTCACCTACAGTAAGACTAAAGGTGTTGTCTAGCCCAATCTTTTGGTGAACTGTGATCTTTGTAAGTTCACTCAGGCTGTCGACATTACATTTCCTTTCCAAATATCAAGACTTGGTTTTCTAGCTGAATAATGATTGGGCAGATATGTGATTTTTTGAGAAATGGAGGAATTTAACGATTGCAATTAGCTAGGCTAATGACAAAGGTTTTTGTCCTCTTTTGCAAGAATAATTTGAGGAATAGACTAGTGGGAGGACTTTCAAATTCCATTATCTTGCATAGGCGATTCAAGTCATCAAGGCAGCAAAGTGGAAAGAGACCGCTACTGACTTCTTGATATGGGGTTTGGAAGGGGTAGAGGTTAATAAAATAAACTTTGGGGGTTTAAAAGGAGAAAGTTAGTAGCTAACATTTTTTTTTTTGAGAAAAAAAAGTTAGTAGCTAACATTGACCATTGTATGCCAAAAAAAATTAGACATTGTACATTGTTTGACTTGCTATGTGTTTGTCAGTTTGTGTAACAACATATGATTCACATCAACTGGTAATTGCTTGCACATAAATACCAGATGACATAGCTTATCCATGTTTATAATTTTCTGCTATATTTTAGTTTGTGTAGAGATTGACCAAGTGAAGAGATAAACCTGCCCAGCAGCTTTAGGAACCATATTGTTAACGTGGGAACATGTAATCCTCTCTTCTTAGTAGTATCGAAAAAGTCCCATCTCCTTCTACATCAATTCACGGCATACCTGTATTTTGCAACAATTATGCTCGTCCACAAACATACTGGCACATATTTTCGCACATAAGAATAGATGAGCTTAGATGGTGCGAAATGGTCAATGAGGATCCATATTTCAACTTGCTTGGATCGAGGCGTTTTAGTTGTTATTGTACTTTTCTACAATGCTTTATCGAAGCCATCTATCAGATACCTAGGTCTCAATTGTGCAAACGTATTTCCATCTCGTTCCGTAACACAAGATGACACTTTTACACTTAATCTTCCTTTACCTTAAAGAAAATTCGTCATTAGGCTTTCTCGCCTATTTGTCGTCTATAAATGGATTTGGAATAAGGAGGGATATATGGTAGGACATCGTATTCGTGGTATGAGGATATTCTTGACTCCCTAAGACAATGTTTGGTTTATTATGATCGAGCACCTTATGTGCGGATATATAAAACCGACCAATTTTTCTCCACCTTGATTTGAAACCCATGTAGTTGGATTGTTACATAAGAAAAATTAGTACACGTGGTAAGCAGCTCTATGGGTTGTTTGGTTACTAGGATTAGAAAAATGATATAAAATACACGATTATTTTATCTCATACTTGATTAGATTATTGCTTATAGTATAAGATTACTGGATTATTGTATACGGCATTTTGTGGTGTTATTTATCTAGGACCAATATTGGATTCTATTATTGTGAGTAGCAATCCTTGGATAAAACACCTTAAAGACTAAAAAATCGAAAGGCTCACCTGTATTGTTGTTTTAATCATGGGTTCTCTTCTTAAATCAAGATTGTTCACTATGAAGGGTACTACCTGTGTATCTGTTAAAATGTGCGATCACTTCATTTAAAAGTGTAAGCTTTTAGAAAGAAGACACTTTTATTAACTTAATCATATCATCAACACACCTACACACGTCCACAAGGCTTGATTCATTTTTAAGGGTCAATCATGTGGATATTTGTTGTGGTAGTGATCCTTGAACATAAGATCTTTTCCTGCTCTAATACATGTTGAATTATTTGACCACCCGTTCTAAAAAATTAAGCTATTAGAGTAGAAGAAAAAAAGCTATTAAAAGGAGCACACTTTTATTTACTTCATTATGTCTTCAACTAAATTAATTGTTTTATTTGTTAATTTATGGTTTGACTTAGAGTTATCAAATGAGAAAAGTGTGGAAAAACATCAAGGTCTTCTAGAAAGTAAGTGCAAAGTGCAATTATGGCGTTGTCTTTAGAAAAGAACCACACTAATTGAGGAAAAATAATAAAAAAATATCTCTAGTGCAAGAAAAAGTAATTATAACACTAGACACTTATTATTTTTTACAAATGAGTTGAAAAAAATTATAATTTAAGGAAACATCTAGTAAAAATCATGTCAATTAAGTTCAATAACCATTATATATTTTTGATTTAGATGCATAAATGTACTTTAAATTTTCAGTGACTAGTTGTCTTATATTAAATCTAATTTCTTAATTCTAAATTTCTAATGATTAGAAAGATTCAGCCATAATGTTTTAGTGCTTGGTTTGGGCTTAGGACTTCCGTGTTGGAGGTCTCAAGTTCGAAACCCCTTGCCAGCGAAAGCAAGAGGTTTGCCTTCTGGGTCGAGCTCGCCGCACCGGGCTTGCCTAGTGCGGGTTACCTCTTCTATGTGGTTTGCGAGCTATTGCATAGGAGCGGGGGTTTTACCCTGTGCGCACCCAAAGAATAGTGGCTGCGGGTTTCCCTTGTCATAAAAAAATAATGTTTTAGTGCTTGGTGCTTTCTTTTGAACTAGGTTATCTTTCCAACCTTGATATCACTAAGCTTCAAGGCTTAAACTTGCCTTAAATAGACTTATAACAACACTAGTTTAGTAGTATCGTAGTATCTTATCATAGTGGTCAGAGTCTAGTAAGGTGAGCAATATATTATCATTGTGGCCAGCGATTAAATGTTTTAGGTGCATTGTCGGCTAATTACATATGTTTATGATCAAAATCATATGTTATTTGTTGTAGGCTCAACAGTGAGGTGATACTTGCAGGGATATCATTATTGTCTAAGTTTCCTTTTTTGATTCATAAATACGCATCTAAGTTTTTCTTTTATCTTGTTCAGTTAACATGTTGGGGTATTGATTTCATGAGAAACATGGGTAAAATCCATGCTCTTTGTATGCATAGAACACTTTAGCAACTGTAAGGTTTGACTTGATTTCAGGGGTCATCTGGTTCTTGGTATTGGGCAGGTTTTGGGGGGGATAATTTGGAAGGAGAGGAACTATAGAATTTTGAAGACAAAAGCAATCCTGTGCAGAAAGTCAAGATGAATTGTATACTTTTGTTTCATTTTTGGTGTAAAGAAAACTATGTAGAGGAAACTGGATCACTAGTTGATGTGATAGATTCCTTGTGAAGCAGTTGTCCTAAGCATGTGGGTTTTATGTAATTGTAGATAGCACAATTATGGTGCAGATCTCTATATATACACACACACACATACATACATGTTACCAGCTTAAAAAAAAAGTTTTTTTTTTTTTTTAGGGGAGGGGGGATAAAGTGGCATCATTAGTGTCTATTTTTGTTTCGAATTTGGTTCATGGGGTTATTTATCATCTAGATTATTTAGTCAAGTAGAACTTTTTTCTTCAATGAGGGGGTTAATTTTATCTCGTGGGTTTGCAATGGAATCCTATGGCTAAGAGTGCAAAAACTCTTACTCCTATGCCGTACCCTTCCCCAACTCCCATCCCTCTTACCTCACCTCCTCTCTGGCTTCAAAGTTCATAGTCCATATCTACCTGCCTCCTGCTTGGTATTCTTTTCTAATTTGGTTGATGATAATTATCTAAAGGAATACAAGTTATCTTCTTCTTCAAAAAAAAAATAATTATCTAAAGGAATATCTTAACGATCATTTCATACATAGTGTATGACCAAATCCAAGGAAAACTACCAATCTCATTGAGAGTCTTCCCAATAACAATCATTTCATAATAATACTACTCACTCTCGACTAGTCAATTTTTTCTCCATTCTTCGGTGTCATAATAATTCTCCTTTTTTCTTGCAAACCAAATGATCCCCATGAGTTAAAAAATGGATTAATATTGTTACAGCTTCCATATCATCATGAATATAAGAGTAGTAGTTGATTTCGTCACGGATGCCTTTTGACCTTTTAGCAAGAGAATAGTTCTAGATTCTCGAAAAGATGACTAATATTTATCAAATTATAATCACTTGCAATTTATTATTATCCTTTTCAAACAATTGCTTTTATAACATATGATTATTACCAAATTGGGTCATGGTTTAAAGGCAGATCAACTTGTTTCTATTCCAATTGTCTAGAATTAAGAATGGAAAGACAAGACCTGTTTTACTATGTAGTTTTGGTAATATTGAGCTCATTGGCAAACTCTGGTAGAGGAAGCTCAAACGATCTTTTCCTATCAATCCTTTAACAGGACGCAATTGAGAAAATACCGTCTTTTGAAATCTCATTGATGAAGGCACAAAAAGGGTGGGTAAAGATGGGATAATTATTGAAGAGAGGGCTGAAAAAATAGAAAAATCACTGATAGCCATCTGGTAAATAAAATTGAGTAATTAGTTGGAACTTTCCGATTCCTCTGCTAGTGGTGATTGATAGATGGTATGGAGATAGTAAGGCCTAGCAAAGAAAAAATGTAGCACAAATGATCTTTTCCTATCAATCCTTTAGCAGGAAGCAATTGAGAAAATACCGTCATTTGAAATCTCATTGATGAAGGCACAAAGAGGGTGGGAAAAGATGGGATAATTATTGAAGAGAGGGCTGAAAAAATAGAAAAATCACTGATAGCCATCTGGTAAATAAAATTGAGTAATTAGTTGGAACTTTCCAATTCCTCTGCCAATGGTGATTGATAGATGGTCTGGAGATAGTAAGGGCCTAGCAAAGACAAAAATGTATCACAAACATTGAGAAAGACATTGGAATTTGGAGAATTTAGTGAAAGATGGCGTGTTTTTCAAAGTGAGATGGCATGTAGCAACCACAAAATTTTATTACTATTGTTATATGGATTTTTTTAGCCATAATTTACTAAAAATCATCATTAACTTTATAAAGACATTTATTGAAGTTTATTTTGTGTGTGTTTACTAAAGATATGTGTTCTCTTGGTTTTTCACTATAAGCATATCTTACTCGTTAGAGTGTATTAAAATAGTATATCTATCTTTGCTTGAAGTGCTAAAGCGATATATAAGGCTTGGAGTGCTAATAGTTGGGGAGAGCTTAAGGAGAGAAATCAAAGGGTCTTTCAAGGGAAAGAATGCTCTGTACAGAATATTGATTAAGTTATTATTACTTTAAGCTTTTGGTGTAAAGAGCAGAATATAGAAGAAGAAATCCAATTAGTGGATTTTATAGGTTCCTTATAACTATCCATGACTCTTTTGTAAATTTTGGAGGTGACAAGCATAGCCCTGAATGCTGATAAATACAACTTTTACCAATTTCAAAAAAAATAAATTAAAATGAAAATAGCTCTTTATAAATTCTATCTTAAGCAATACATCTTTGTTTAATCCTTAATTTTGTGATGCAGATGGATCCTGCTTATAGGCCTAGTTTACTGGTGAGTAGCAATGGTGGATCTGAGGTGCTTCCATTCGCTGGGTCAGACTTGGTGCTAAGCCCTTCCCAATGGAGTAGTCATGTTGTTGGTAGAGCTTCTTTCTGTTCATTGTTAGATTAAATTTATATTTGTTGAACCGAGTGTTGTTTATTATTTTGCACAGGGAGCGTCTTCCCAATCCCCCTTATCGGTTTTGAAACCCCTTGTTAGTCTCTTAGGGGTCGTTTGGTAGAGTGTATAAGAATAATGCTAAATAGAGTGTATTAGTAATGCCTGCATTAGTAATGCATATATTAGTTATGCTTGCATTAATTATATATAGATTATTTTAATGCATTATTTGGTTTGATGCATTAAAAATAGTATGTATTGCATTAAAATTTACAAAGATACCCTCCACTTTATGGTGGAAAAGATGTAAAAAAAGGTTTTGAGGGACAATAGGGTCTTTTATCATTTAATGCATGCATTAAAACCATTGCATTGCTAATACATAGAAATCCATGGTATTAGCAATGCACACCTTAATACACAATAGAGTGTATAACTAATGCAAGCATTCATTATACACAGGTTGAAAAAGAGTACCAAACAAGGTACTAGTAATACACAAAGCTAATACATGCATTTTTTTTTTCCTAATACACTCTACCAAATGACCCCTTAATGCCTAATTCACACATTTACTGCTTTTTCATGACAAGTATTGACACATTTATTGTTGTTTCTTTCATTGCACTGCAAAAAAAGAATAGAGTACATGTGTTTATTCTCTTTGGGTTTACTCAGTGAATTAGATGCAGACTTGGTGTTTTTCCTCGAATTGTGGACCATTACATGCATCCTGAACTAGGGGGAAAGAATCCAATTTTTATTTTGTGATGCTAATATTGTTTATTGTTGAGAGGATATACATTGTAATATCCATGGTTGACCTATCATTGTAAAACAAATTGTTTGTTAATTGTATCCCTGATAGTCCTAACTCCTTACCATGTAATCTATTCATGAAGGTTCTAAGTAGTGACTGATTTACTAATGGATCATTCTTCATATTTATCTCAATTTTATTATTTCCTGGCATGTGTGATCTAGGTAAAATTAGCTCATGGCTTGACTTGGATTCTGAAGATGAGATGCTTCGGAGGGATTCTGAGATTACATTGAAACAAGAAATAGCCTGGGCTTCTCACCTATCACTGCAGGTGAGACTCTTGAATATTCTATGTTGTGCAAACTGAATGGAAACTGATTTGCAAACATTTTCTTTTCTCATTATTTTTATCGTCTCTAGATTTTTATAGTTTCTTGCAGTTTAGTTTCTATATATGCTTCTGTGGCTGTCTTTTGTTCCTACAGTATACAGGGTTGCCACCCACTTGATCCCCAATTCAATAGTAGTCTTTCACCTATCTACTTATCCAACATTTTTTTTTTTTTGAAACTGGTAACTTTAGTCTATATATCCACAGGTATACTACAACAAAAGTGTAGTTCCCCTTCAAAAGTGTTACAACTTACAGAATAAAATAGTCTTAGTCTACACTGCTGCCTACAACAAATCTATGTACTTATCCAACATACAAAACTCAAAAGTGTGCTTCATTCACATAGAAGTGTATCAACATGCAAACTAGTATTGGATATTCTTCTAATAACAACTTCCCTTATCAACATGCAAACTAGTATTGGATATTCTTCTAATAACAACTTCCCTTTTTATGCCAAAGTGTCTTAGGGATATAAGAAATGTGCTTGTTTCTCTCCATCAGACTCTTTTTATCTGCCTTAAAAAATGTTAGAAGTTTGACCAAAAGCACCGTGTTGACTTGACATGACAATGTACCGGTGGTGTGAAGATGGTATATGGTTTATATCAGATTTTGTCAAATCTGATCTTAGACTTTGACATTGCGTCAGTAGATTAAGAAGATGAAGGGCAACAAGCAAGAACCACATGCTGCTGTTACTCTTCATTCTTTTCTGTCTTTTACTTGCTCTTTTCCTGTATGTGATATGAAAGAAAGTCGGTGAGACAAGTTAGGCTGAAAGAGAGCATGTTTATAACCAAGGGATTTAAAAGAAGATGTTAACACTTTGAGTATATATATGTGTACTTTTTACACTTGGAGAGCAGGGGCTAAATCCTAGCCAAGACAGAACACACTAGAGGATTTCTTATTATCTACCTAAGCTTTGGTGAACCAGAGTTCCTCGGTACTTGTGATGGTGGGAAGTAGCAGGTAGCTGGTAGAGTAGTCAAGGTGTGTGCAAGCCATTATAAGAGGATTAGTTCTACTTCTTCAATTGTTCTCCTAATTCTCAGCCTTAAACTCATTGTATGTGCACCTGCATTGATTAGCCACTAGATTATCCTTGGGCAGACAACTGCTTAAGATAACTCAAATTTTTTGGCGTTATTGTTTATATTTGAAGGCCAACCCTCCTCGGGCGGAGAACTGCTAAAGATAGCTTGATTTATAGCATTATTATTTATTTGTGAAAGCCAACTGGTAGGTGTGGCCTAACTGTTGTTGAAGCTAGAATAAAGACCATGTGAGACTAGTGTCTGAATACCACCAACCTTGGTGGACAGAGTTACTAGGTATCAATACTGGAGTAGGTACCTGATGGAGTAGTTGAGTTGCAAGTTGATCTGAACACCACTATTATGATTTATGGAAAGAAAATTCTAGCTGTGAATGCTTCTGTTGGGTTGGCACCTTTTGCATGCCTCTCCATGTTTGCCTCCATCAAAGAATACGGAAAAATGAGAGAGGGCAATGATTGTGTAAATGCAGTTACTTTTCTGTTTGCTCTTGCAACCTTTATTTGCTTGAATTAAGCAGCATTTTTGTTTATTGCTTACACATTTTCTGATCATGCAGGCCTGTCTTCTTCCTGCACCCAAGGGAGTGACTTGTGCTAATTATGCTAGATGTGTGAATCAAATTCTACAGAATCTAAGCAATATGCAGGTGTCAATCTTGTCTTTATTTTGGTTTAGTTATTTTTCCTCTGTTTTTATTCACTTTAAATACTTGTTCCAGCATAGTTTGTTTTATGTTTCATATTCTCATTTTGATTTTATGTGGTTTGAAGTTGTGGCTAAGGATTCCATTGGAGAAATCTGATGATGATGATGATGGAAACAGAAGTCCTAATTCTATGGTGAGTAATTGCTGCATGACTGCTTAGTGAAGATCTATAACTTTATATCCCCCTAGCTGTCAGACTGGTCATTACTGAAAATCAGTGCCAATGACAGATGTTATAACATTCATCATAATTTTAATGGTCAATATTGGTGGACTATATGGAGAGAGAAATATGAGAGATTTTGATGGAATTGAGAATGATTTTGTATATTTTAGGAGTAGCCTCTTTTCCCTTATTTCTTTTTAGGGTACCCATGAGATTCCTGTAGGTATAGAAGATTGGGTGTTGTTTGTATAAAATCATATATTTTTGTAAGATGTGCTGCTTTTGGTATAACTTGTCTACGGGTATCTTTTCGCCCATTGTTAATAATTTCTTTTCTTGATAAAAATTGGTTTATTTAGTGGAATTTTTATGCTATACTTGGATCCTTCTGGCTGGCTTGTTGACCATGATGCTTTATTTCCCTTACTGATATTATCCTTCTGATAAGGAAGTGATTCTGGTTTTCTTTTTGGTGGTACTGGGGCTGTCCTGGTAAAAGTGAACGGAGTGTTTTTCATTTTGTATTGGCTGCATTTATTCTCAAGTCTGATATTTAATTATTGTCTCTTATAAATCTCCCGAAAGCTCCTCTTTTCAAATTTTCATTTATGTTATTCGAGCTATATGTCACAATGCTTGATTTTAATAGATAAGTTAGTGCTTTAGTTTGATGAGTTTCTTTATACCAAGCAGGGTGAAGAACATAGAGATTCATGGGAAATGTGGAACTCATTCCGCACTCTCGGTGAACATCACAGTCAGCTTTCAGTTGCACTTGATGTTTTGTATGTATATAA
This sequence comes from Solanum raphanifolium, assembly GCA_036250405.1. NCBI lineage: Eukaryota > Viridiplantae > Streptophyta > Magnoliopsida > Solanales > Solanaceae > Solanum > Solanum raphanifolium. Next base: position 3,355 of record JAJOOE010022232.1, on the reverse strand, counting down.
ATTTGTGAAGTGTAGTTATTTTAAATCTAATGGTTTCTAGGTGATAAACTTTGAGGAAAATTCTTTGTTGAGATTCATTGTCGTGGTTATGTCAGTACACTTACATGCGATTTACTTGCTATGTAGATCCTCATTACCCTCTGTGAATTCACTTGCGCGGTGGTTTGGGGAGCCTGTTAGAGCTGCTATAATTAATTCCAATGTAAGAAATTCAAAGGGTTGCCCCTTTTTTCTCCACTGTAGTGCTTGATACTCCTTTTGTGCTAAGTAAGAAATGTTACTGTGCTGATTCGACAGTCTTTTCTCACCAATGCCCGTGGCTACCCCTGTTTGTCAAAACGACACCAAAATCTATTGACGGAATGTTTCAACCACTCAATTCAGGTAAGCACGTTACCATCCAGTTCAATGATTCAATATGGAGTTTTCCGTTAACAATATAATTCAATGCATATTTGAAAAAGTGGGTTAAAAAAGTGGTGACAAGTTCATTGGGAAGCACTGTCTTTTGTTTTCTGATAATTTGCTGGTAAAGGCCATTACTTTGAACTGTTTTATCAATTATAGAGAAAATGCTCTTTATCTCTCTAAAACAAATTTACTGATTTGTAGGGAAAATGTCTTAGCCCTGGGTAGATACATTTTAATTTTACAAATTATTATTGTTAATGTGTTACAAACTCGGCCATATGTACATATTCAACATGGGTGTCTGGAACTATACTGTAACAGGTATACCGTATATGTAGTTTTCGCTTATTTTAGTGTATGAAGAATCCTCCAGAAGTACTGTCACAAGTATGTGAAGGATGCATGTAACTTAAAGCACAATTCCATTGATCTTAACTGTTCCAATAAGTATCTCTTTTACAGAGACGATAAAAATCCTGCCAGGAATTATCTAATATCATGTGGACATGGTTTTCTTTGGCTGGTGTTTGTGTAGTTTCCCTAACTGAACTAACCAGTTCTTTTCGCAACCAAAACAGAATTTCTTTCGGTATCTTGGAAACTTTTTTTTTTTTTGACATAGGTAACTGTTTCTATTTCTGTAACACAGTACATGGGTTGTACTGAAACCATATTTACAAAAGAACTCAAAATCTACTGTCTTATCCTTATAATGAGTCTAAGACATCAATGATAGAGACAGTATCATTAGAGTATATCTGGTTACACCAAAAACATAAAGTCAAAATACAATTCATTTTGACTTGTTCTATAGTATTCTCCATATTCTCAAAGACTCTAAGGTTCCTCTCCTTCCATATTGTCCACCATATAGCTGCAGGTACAATTCTCCAGTTGTTTCTGTTTTTAGCGTGAACTCCTGCTTCTTCCCAACTGTGTAATGCTTCTGTGATTTCCCTGGCATGGTTAAATAAATTGCTTCTTGGAAAACTGGTGCTCTAGGTTAAATAAATTGCTGGAAACCTATCTAGTTGTCCAATTTGAATTTTGACCATTTGACACAATTATTACTTTGGCGACAAGTATGTAAGATAAGGCAATGGCTGGAAAGAGATAGAAGGATTAGTGTCCTAATTAGTAGATCTGGAAGCATTAAAGTGCTAAAGCAGGCTAGCAAGAAGCATAATGGTTACTGCCAAAATTGGTCTTTTTATCCTAAGATACTTCAGCCACCTACTGCTCAATGGAGATAACTCCTGTAACTCCGTTGTAGGGGAGAAGACCTTTGACATGATGGAATATTAGCATGGTACGTGATCGCTAAAAATAGGAGGTTCAGGAGCAGGGTTAGCATTGATGAACAGAGTCTCATATGTTGTCTTCCATTACGCAGAGCGCTGGAAGGATGATGATGCATATGCCCTGTGAAGAAAAAAGAACAGGTCTATCAGTATCAGGTGGCACAAAAAATTCAACCATTTGGTGGACACACATAGAATCATGCTGAGAGAAAAGAAGATAGAGTCATCCAGTCAGAACTGGATGTGGATATGGGATAGTTAGTGATAACTGGGAAACTGCGAAGTATGTCTAGAGAAGAACACATTGACTATTCAAACAGTCTCTGATTGATCTATGCCATGCACAGGCAGAATATTGTAAGGCTTTTTAGCTATCCACCGAGTCTTGGATCTGGAAACAATCAATTTCTTGGTTATTACAGAAAGCACAAAAAGGCATAGTGCAAGACAATTTTGAGCTGCAACTGTTTCTTAACAATGTGAAGTGGCCATTTGGTGCTCTTTGTGATTAAAAAATAATGTTAGCATATTTGGGGTGGGAAATAGGTTGAGCTGAACGAGATGCAGCAGAATAGACTACCCAATAGTCCGGGTTCCATGTTTACTGGCAGATCTTCAGTAAGGTACCTAACCAAACTAACTCTGTCATGATAATTGACTTGTCAACCCTGAAGAGAAGTTTAAGGAAAAACAAAAATTATTGGGCGAAAATGCTGAACAATTAGTAGATCTTTTAGGATTACTGTAATTAGTCTCTTGTTCTAGCTTGTTACTACCTTTTTGGAGGTCTCCAGCATACCTTAATGCTGAGGAATACAACATTACCAATTTCAAAAAAAAAAAGGAAATTATTGGGCGACATAACAAATCAACATAAAAAGTTCTCTACGTTTGATAAAATAATTCTGGGAAATGCTTTTATTCTCGGTGATTTGTCTTCGCCATATGTTTTATTTCTGTTATTCATTTTCTAGGATTCCTGCAAAAAATAGTTTAGCATAATAATTGCTGCAAACTGGTGTGAAAAAGGAAATTGGGTTCCTACCAGAATGTGATACAGCTGCGGATGAAAACCCCTTGGGAGTGTTTGGTTTCACTGTCTAGTTTCATTAGGAAAGCAACTAAAAGTTATGAGTCAATCTTGGTGTAGGTACACAGTGGTGGTAAATGCACGGACCACTTGTTGGTGACTCATTTCTGGGGAAGGGGATTAAATATGAAGAAGAAAGCTCAGTAGCCTGGTCATATGAATAGCCAGTTACAAGGCAGGATCTTGAAAGAGAATTGGAGCATTGCCTGGTGGAAGAAAATTGCGTGTAGAGTATGAAGGAGAAATAGAAATGAGAATTCGAGTGATGGAGGAGTTTTTTTTTTGAAAATGGTAACGATGTATTATATCACAAAAGTACATGGGTTGTACTCAAACCTTATATACAGATGCACTCTAGACACTCCTACTCTATTTCTATATTGAGTCTAAAGCATCAACTATAGAGGCAGTGTCATTTGAGTATAATTGATTACACCAAAAACATAACAACAAAATGCAGTTTAGTTTAACATCCTGCACACTATTTTCTATGCCTTCAAAACATCTGGAATTCCTTTCTTTCCAGATTGCCCACCATATTGAAGCAGGGATA
>JAJOOE010022231.1:0-13751 GCA_036250405.1 Solanum raphanifolium | reverse complement strand
CCCCCCCGCCCGCCCCCTGTTGAGATACATATCATTTAACTTCTAAGTTAATGAGTAAGTCGGCTTAGCTGGCAGATTAGTTAGTTGGAAGATTAGTTAGAAGTTAGTTATTTTTGTTGTGATTAATTAGATTTACTTTACAATAATTACTTGTGATTAGAGAATAACACACTTGTATAAATTGTAAGGTTGCAGTTGAGATAATAAAATTTTCATTTTCCCCAATTACTCTTGATCGATCTTAAGGCTCTGCCCTTCTTTTCCTTCTTCTCTCTTCTTGAGGCTTCATCAATGGAGAACTGAAATTCTCCACAGCTTCTCCTCAATTCGACAAAAAGAAAGGGGCTTGAATGTGCAAATATTTTGGACGAGGAAGGAGAAAAATAGACAAAATATTTGAAATAACTAGCTTCCTGAAAGATTCATTGAATGGTATATTTTTTTTTGGCATAGTTTATAAGGTATGTAATACCTGAATGTAGTGCAATTCATATGTTTGAACTCATCGATTGTCCATAAAAACAATGCAACATTAGATCGAAGTGTTGGCAATTAAATGGAGTCTAAGAAACGATTGGTTGCAATGTGTTTTGGAGACGGGAGAGATAGCACCGTCAAAAGGCTTTTTTTCAACAACAAACACACATACCTGCAAATTTTATAATGAGGTTAACATAGTCAGCAGGCTGAGCACAAAAAATTCATAAAGCTAATGGGATGCAGTTGCTCAAAATTGAAGATTCTTTTTGTATATGAGTTCCCCCCTAACCAAATCAGTCTTAAATCGGAAAACTAATTGCTCGTATTTTGAATATTTTGATGAGATTTGTTGTTAGACTTAACAAAGATTAACTTGTGGAATCATGGTGTAATTTTTTTCTTTATATTGTTGACGTTAAGATAATGCATTAATTGTTTTTTTTTTGTTTATTGTGATTTTAATGAAACACACCATTTTTTTATTGTTAGCATTTGTCAATTTCTGTGAAGTTTTACTACATTAAGGTATGTTATTAATGACAATAGAAGATGCAAATTCTAGGTAATTTTAGTGGTCATTCTTTAGAATGGTTGTCATCATTCATGGAAAATGTTAAATATGAAAGGAACTTAATAGTACATAATGATCATTCATTCATGATTGCAAAACATTCATAATCTAAGTTCCATGACTTTAGTTATGAGTTTAGCTATTCATAACTATTCCCTCTGTCCAACAATAATTGTCCACTATTGACTTGGCCCACCCCTTAAGAAACAATAAATAATAAAGGTAATATTACTATTTTATCCCTTGACTTTATTAAATTTAATACTTTGAGAAATGTGTTAGATGATAAATAGTATTTAATATCAAGGGTAAAATAGACACAAAAGGTAAATTATCTCTTGATTTTCTAAACTGGACAAGTATTGTTGGACAACTATTTTTAGTATAGTGAACAACTATTGTTGGACGGAGGGAGTAGCATAAAACAACATTACTATAAAAATATAACTATTGAAAAACATGAATGTTAGAGAAAGTAATAATAACATTTGATTAATGCAATTCTTGCAAAAGGATCTTGTTCAATCCATAATAATCTACTAAAAATATAAAGTACATCCTAGAAAAATTAAGATCAATAAATAAATGCTAATAAAATATAACTAATTTGTATTCCTAAGAGTAATTCGTTCCTAAAAATGTCACACACATCATAATTTCGATTGGACTCTGCTTTGACTAGGTAAAATTTACTTTGTCGACCTAATGCGGGTCACGATGCGAGGGGCCATTCGAGGAGCCCTGCTACCTCGCGGCGCGGGGCCCATTTTAGACCCTGCCTCTTTTATTGAGTCTCTAAAGTTTAATTTTTGTAAAGGTTGGTGCGAGACTCATCTCATTGTCCTTGTTGTAGCTACTTTTGCTCCGTTTTAGCTTGGGTTATTTCGCCTTTGCGTTACAGTTCATCATATGAATATTTTCTTGTTGTTTTTTTATACGTAAATCAACCTGATCATATCTATTAGATCATCACAACATATCATCAATAAACACAAAGATATTCACAAAATTATGCTTAGAACTTAGCCATTATCATTGTCATTCGCCTTCAGCCCTTGGAATAACGGACAAATCTACTTTATCATGATGAACTCAATCAAAACTGAAATGACTTTATTCGTTCCTATTCTCTTCGACATACCCATAGAGAAAGTCATCAACGAATTCCCTCATGGATCTCTACAGTAACATGTCTTTGTCAAGAGTGTCAATCACCAACAATTGTCTCAATATCAATACAAATCATAGACACCGAGAAATTTTCTCGGGACATTTTTTAATTTTGTGTCATTTCCTTATTGATTATTTGTATTCCAATTTTGCCTTCGTGAAAAATACAATGGACTCCCAAAAACATGGTACAACAACTAAACTTTTTCTAGTTTTTATAAAATTTTGGCATAATATATAAATATGTCATTTGACTTAGCTTTAATTGATATTTATGCCTTCTAATTTTGAATATGTAGAAGTATTTACGAAAATTATAAGGGAAAAAGTCTAATATATCCTCAACTTTGTCATTTAAAGCTGATATAGTACCCACGTTATAAAAAATGACTCTCATATACTCTTATTGTTACACAAATGACTCATATATATCATTTTTCTCTATCAGAGGTGGAAAAATTAATTTATTAAAAAACATTCACGTAGGGCTTTATTTGACCTACTCACATGTAATTTTTGGCTTCTTTGATTCACACCTAATTTGAATTTATTATTTGAGGAAATACATCAAATCCCCCCTGATCTTGGCTGCAAAACGTACTTTAACATTTTAACTACAAGGGCGTTCAAATACCCCCCTAAACAACTTTCAAGTGAATTAAATACCCCCTTAATGGCTGATGTGGCAAATAATAAAAAAAAAAGCGCGTAAAAGGTTAAAAATTAAAGAGAAAAATAATAATTGGGCTACTTTTATTTTCTTTTCAGCCAATAAGAATTTTTCTCTTCATCTTCCTCACACCCCACCACCCCTATCCACCAACAACCCTAGCCCTTTTTCTTCCTCACACCCACCACCCATTGCCACCCTCAACCACCACCTGCACCACCTCCTCATTTTCTTTTTCGAACTCCCCACTTTCTTTTTCTTTCTTCGAAATCTTTCACCTTCACCCTATTTCTCCTTCTTCGAACCCTCCATCCGCACCCCTCTTTCTTCTTTTTTCGAACTCCACTGTCTCGGCCACCACCTGCCTCATCCCTTTCTTCTTCTTCGATGAACCTCTTTCTCCTTCTTCGGAATATTCATACCCCCATTTATTTTCCATCACTAAATGAGAATAATTTCAAATTATTCTCACTTATTCTTAGATGTGATGAACAACGAAAAAAATCAACAACTTATTATTGCTTTAAGATCACTACTTATGAAAGTGTTTATTGATTTGATGAACTTAAAACTCTTTTTAGTGAAAAATTTATAATTTTTTCATATCAAATTAAATTTTTAGTTATAACTATGTATTTACTTTGATAACGTGCCTTAAAGATTGAATGTTTTTAGTGAAATGGTCTTGAGAATTTTGGATCTGTGGAGTTTGATCTTTTTTGAGTTTTTTTTTTTTATAAGCTTGGATTAATTTTCTTTTTCTTTTTTCCTTTTTAAAATTGTGAATTAAGAAAACAAAAAAAGAAATAAAAAACTCAAAATTGAAATAATTATCAATGTGGCACTGATGTGTCGATGACATGGCGCATGTGGAATACACTTGCCATTGTGAGACTGGTCTTATAAACTTAGGGTGGATTTAAATTCACTTGAAATGAAACTAGGGGAGGTAAATAATTATATGTAAAGTTAAAGTGCTAAAGTAAGTTTTGCTGCCAAGTTCAGGGGAGATTTTATGTATTTTCTCTTATTATTTTGATGGTCAAATTTATTTTTCACTAACTTTCTTGTATAATTTATCATATATGCCTCGATTTTTGTACAAATACAAAAAATAAATTTCAACATATCCGAAAGAAATAAGTTTTAATTTTTTTTTTACTTTTTCTCATTTTCCATTCGCTATTTTTTCATTTCTCATATTTTTATACTAAAGAATAAAAGAAAAAAAAATAGAATAAGAATAAGAAACTCAAATATTGATAATCAAAAAAGTAAAAAAATAATAATGTATGACAAAAAATCATATATACCCCTACATGATTTTTTTTCAAAATAATAAAAAAAAAAATTTAAATTTATTTTTTCCACTTCCATTAGATAAAATAGTATATGTGAGCCTCTTTTGTAACGATATGGATATATGTGAGTCATTTTACAATGATAGAAATGTATGTAAGTCACTTTTAAAACAAAAGAGTATATCAACTTCAAATGATAAAATTAAGGAATATGTCATCCTTTTCCCAAATTATAATAAAATTGAATAAGTACATATATGTGTCCTACATTACAAATCTCACGTAGTTTATGAGATAGAATACGTGCATCTCATATAATTTATCACGTAGGATGCATGTATTTTTATTTTTTTTAACTTTATACTTCTTCTGTCCGCTTTTAATTGTAATGTTGCGCTTTTCAAAAATTAATTTGACTAATTTTCAAAGTTAAATAAAATTACATTAATTCGATATTTTAAACAAAAAAAATTAGATATTCAAAAACTATACGAAAAGTACTATGAATTGCACTTTTTAACATTTCAATATAATAAAAAAATACATGCTAAAATATTACTCAAATTTTTTTATAATTTGATTCTAGAAAAAAACCATGACAGTTAAAAGTGGACCAAGGGATTAATAATTTAAGCAACTATTTGTACCCACTCAAATTACACAGCTGAGGTCAAAGTTTAAATACATTTGATCTTCCCTACTGTTTAAATTGGATCAGTTCCGACCTACAGTGAAGACTTTGGAGGAAAAGAAAATGGCGAACAGAAACAAATTATCTCCTTTCCTTGTTGTCTGGGTTCTGGTTTTATTCGGAACCCTAATTTTCATTCTGGTATTTTTCACCACTCTTCTCTTTCTGACTTGTTCTCTTCTACTACTAACATTACTTGTGTTGTTAATTGTATATTGTCAGAACCGATTAGGTAATACAGGAGTCTCCTCAGATGGTAAAGACATTACAATCGAGCGGAATGACGAGGTTCAATTTTGTGTTTACATGTTACAGATTAGTATTTTGTTGACTCCAAACCATAGGATTTCGAATTATTGATTACTTAATTTTTACTTCAGAATATGAAAACACATTTCGTCATTATAATTGTTGTAGGCAAAAACATCAGAGGATTTGGAGCGGGTGACACATAAAGTATACTTTGATGTCGAAGTTAATGGAAAACCTACTGGTATTTTTCCTTCTTCATTTATCCTGCCACAGCCATATATAGAAACAAAAAAATGGCTTTATAGTTTGATCAAGTTTTATCGTTTGCCGAGAATGATATAGAATTGTAGATAACTTTGTTTTGTTCTTCAAAAGAAAAAAATTCAGAATGGGTAAATGCTAGATCTTACTTTTCTGTTTATGTTCCTGTTGTAATGAATTTTTGCATTGTTCTGCACAAAATTTATCATGGATTGATTTGATAATTGAACTGTGGAAGCTAAGCTTTACCCCTGGCATGAACTTTTCTAATTATACTGGTGGCTTTTACTCTTGGACCTCTCTCTTTTTTCATGTCTGACCAGAAAGAAAAAGGAAAACGAAAGTTTGAGAAATGAACGAGGGAGCTTTTATGTTTAAATGGTTAGGGCCAATGTTTTAAGATTTCTTATTAGAACGGGGTAAAAAATGCATCACAATTTCACTCACCACGTACATGATATTAGAAGATGGAATTATGTTGAAGTGGTTTCCTCTTCAAGATGGGAGGTCAGTTAGCCTTCATGTCCATGGATGTTAGGTTGGTTGCATTAATAAAGGTACCGTTGCACAAAATTATGACTACAAAAGTCTCATAAGAAAAAAAATCGGTGCACAAAATAATAGTGTTTGGCGGGCTGCATAAATAATCTCGCTCGACTTATACAAAGTTTGGTTGGTAGTATTAAACTTATTACATGCATAACTTATGAGGGAATCTATGCATTATTTTATGGATGATATAACATGGAATAAGAATATATGTATTAGCAATACATAAAGTATCTAAATACAAAAATATCTTAAAGTAGGTAACATGCATAACATTTTATATTTTAGTAATCATGCATAACAATTCAAAAATTGGCTATCCAGTGTAATCCCTCAAGTGGGGTTTGGGGAGGGTGGTATGTACACAGCCTTACCCCTACCTTGTGAAGGTAGAGAGATTGTTTCCGATAGACTCTCGGCTTCAGTAATGCATTTCAAAAGTCAAGTATGTAAAGGACGTACAGTTGTGATAAGAGAAATTCATACTAACAATTCCCGTTATATTATTTATTGTATGACCGATTCATGCTTAGTAATTCCTTCATAGCTACATGAATCAAACAACCTTACATTGTTTTAAGATAACAGATATGTACAATCTATCCTTGTTCCTGGCGAAATAATGTATCACGTTTTCAAGTGGAATGTTATCTAGTTGTCACATTACTCACTTGCAATCTGTGTTGCCTTTCAAATTTTATTTCATGACTAAGAAAAAAGTAATAAGGAAATTTATATTTACAATATGTTGAAGAAATCCAATTAGATGTTGACTTTAGAGAAAAAATATTAGCATGCGTGGTGAATTATGGATGGGGTAGAATCATGGTGATGCATTGGATCAATCAGGACTTTTGGTCAAATTAGCTTGCAAGCTTATGGGGGTGGACGTTGTCACTAAAGATGTGTTTGGTATGAAATAACACATTTTCGAGTTAGAATATTTTTTTAAAAAAAAAGGCTTTCCTCGAAAATAAGTAATTCTTACTTAATTTCTTGTGTTTAGCAAATAACTAATCTAGGCAAACACTATAAGGGTTGGGGTAGGTGGGGGGTGGGGAGGAGACAATCAAATGTCAGTTATAAAACTTGTTCTCCATACTTTCACCAGAGAAGTCATTTTCCTTATCTTTAAGGAACTTGTTTTTCTTGTGAAAATATTTTTGAAAAATTGTGACCCTGACCAGTTCAAGGTCCGCATATGTATTCGGCTTAGATTTTTTGTTCTTACCAAGTTGTTCATAAGACATATAATTCCAGATAAATCTAATGTAGTTAGAGCAGGATTGTTAAAGATTGCCAGATCTATTTCAGTTGTAGTCATAGGTGGAAGAGTTTCTTGTGATTTGTTTTGGTTTTCTTCTGAACTTAATCTTGAACACATCGATTGCTTTCCTTTCAGGTCGTATTGTCATGGGCCTCTTCGGGAAAACTGTCCCAAAGACAGCGGGTACTCCATCTTGTGCTGAATTATGTTGGCTCTTTTTGGCATTGTACATTATCTTGTAAACTGCATTGATGAGATTGCTGTATATTTAATTTTTTCTGCAGAAAACTTCAGAGCTCTTTGCACAGGTAACCAATAAACTTTTGTTCCCTTGAGTTCCATTTTTTTCAAGAGATTCAGATCCACTACAGTACTCTTTATCTGAACATCATGTTAATGAGGATACCGTTCTGGAAATTCTTATAACTTTGTGCTCTTGGATAACATGACTTACTTTACAAGTGAACCGGCAATGAAATAAAAGGGATACCAAAGCTAGTTGTAGTTTATTGACAAAAGAAAAAAAAACAGAAGAATTCTTTCATTACACTTGAGATAGAAAGAGAAATCCTATACTGTAAAGGATTAAACTCATGTCCATGCTGTAAGGTACATTGGAGCCAAAAGCAGATACTTCTAATTGGCACAGGTCATTGCTGATGCAAGGGCCAATTTGCTCTTTCTTCCTTGACTGGTTTATTTCAAGACACACATCTACATTTGCGTGAGGGTTTTTTTGTTATCTATTTGTTTCTATGAAGTCCCTTTTAGCATTCATCTTCTCCTAAATTTCTGTTCTAGACTTGAACCATTTCAGAGTTCAGATACTGCTTGTTAGCTATTTAGGGGAGGGGAAGGGGTGTCTCGTGGCTAGAATGACATCAGACAACGAGGGTTGTATAGATGGAAAATTAATTCAAAGATAATGAAACCTCACCACCTTTCTACTGCATTAACATCCGTTATGCACACGAATACTGAAGTTACCAATCTGGCAAACATTTATCACTCAACTTGTAGGGGAAAAAGGAACAGGGAAAGCTGGCAAGCCTCTCCATTACAAAGGTAGCAGTTTCCACAGGATCATACCAAGCTTCATGATCCAGGGAGGCGACTTCACCCGTGGTGATGGGCGAGGTGGAGAGTCAATATATGGTGAAAGCTTTCCAGATGAAAACTTTGATCTAAAACACACTGAACCTGGTGAGATCTGACTATTCATTAGTAATTGGTTGTTGCCATCTTTTGTGTTTTATTCGATCTTGCACTTCCCTTAATTGGAAGTGTTTTTGGCCAGAGTGTTTTCTATCCACTGAAAGACAGTTGTTTTGGAAAAAGGTATTTTGTCAATGGCGAATGCTGGACCAGACACCAACGGATCTCAATTCTTTATCACAACTGTAACCACTAGCTGGTACTCAACTAAGTCCTTGATTTTGTAGAACTTATCTTCAACTGAACTTTCAATTTTGGGCTACTTGTCAAAATGTTTACTTCCGTCCCATGGTTAGGTTGGACAAGCATCATGTTGTTTTTGGGAAGGTGCTGTCTGGGATGGATGTTGTCCACAAAATTGAAGCTGAGGGCAGACAAAGTGGAACCCCGAAAAGCAAAGTTAGAATATCAAATAGTGGTGAACTACCTCAGTGATTCAATTTTCCATGTACCAGAATACCTCAAATGCTTGAAAGTGCTTAACCTCGCTCTAAATCCAGTTTCATACACTGTCAAGAAATGTGCTATGGGACTTCCACCACTTGTAAAGTTAAAACAACCCTCTTGAAATAGGATCACAGCTGCTGCTCTGAATAGACAAGGCTAATTTTATGAAAATTGTTATAAAACTTTTGCTTTTATATTTATTTTCGTAAAGGATTTTGAATAAATTCTTTGTTGTATGTAACATAAAAAGATATGTTGTTGAAATTTCCATTTTGTTCTCATTGCCAGAAAATGTCTTTGTTACATACTAAAGTTTAGCAATATTTTCATGACTATGCCAAACAGTGAAGACAAGTAGCAGATCATCGCATTCTTGAAGACTCAGTAATAAATGCTCAAACCTTAATACAAACATGCTTATGAAATACACGCATAAATTCGACTATACTTTCATTTCGATAAGAGTATGAGCAACATCAACTGTTAAAAACTATTAATGGTACGTAGATCGGAGAAGATAAAATTAAGAGACGCATCAGTGGTGTCTCCGGTTGTTGGTTTCGTCTCCAATGGCGTCGTTTTCTTGACCAAGCATGGTTGAAAAATTGGTGGAAATATCAGAATAGAGAGAAACAACTTTGGAAATGTTGCCATTAAGCTCCTGAATGAGGCTCACGTTCTGCACCATATTGTCGTTGGTTCTGGACTGATGGTTTTCGTTGACTTGCTGTATCAGCGATCTGTTCCGATCCAACACCGATTGCACCTGCCGGAATCTGTTGGAGAAGTTGTTCCACATCTCGGAGTTGCCTTCCTCTGTACTGAGATCTCCGTTGTCATCAGGGCGACGGCGGTCGTTAGTCGTGAGGGATTGAGATTTGGCTAGGGTTTGACGATGGCGCTTAAAAGTGTCTTCCATGTTGCTGATGTCGATTCAATCATATAATCAAATGTTTATTTCTGACATGAGAGAAACACTCTTTCTCTCTCTCTCTGGGGAGGAGAGGTGCATACATATCTTGTGCAGATTAGATATTTTTTTTCATTTGGTTGTGGTTGTTGCAGCTCACAGAGATGACTAACCATGATTTGGCTTGTCTGTGCTCATTCACGCGACATCCTTGATTTGGCCAAAAGGAGAGAAATTAGAAAGAAGGGGAAGGATTGCTGGCCACGCGCAGAGGAAGAGATTTCGGGTAAGTTTTGGCCAAAAATATCTTATTACGAAGGCTTATTGGACGGTATTAAAATAATTAAAAAGTGCAAAAAGTCACCATTTCAAAATAATAGATCCGCTATAACTTCAATATTATATTCCCGTATTAATAAATCATCTTATTAAAAACAATTATTTATCTGTTTATTTTTATTTTTCACTTATATTTAAAATATATTTTTATTTTTACTTGTTACTTTTGAAATATCAAGAAAATATAATTTTGTTTTATGTTTACCCTCAACATTAAATACTTATTTTTCAAATCATTTTACAAAACATGATTTAATAGGGGATAGTTTGATAAAATATCGATATCATCAATTATTTTCTTAATGGGTGTGTCCAGTGAAACCGTGACAAGTAAAAGTGAATGGAGGGGAATATCTTATATTACTTGTCCAGCTTACTAAATCAAAAAAGTATTAATTATTTTTTTCTATATTATCTTTGCAATTAATATTTTTGAAAGTGTTCACATTTGGTTCTTAAAGAAATATATTTGTAAAATTATCTTCTTATTTATGATTTCTTACATATAAAAATATGATCAATTAATATGAGACAGATAAAATATTTGTCTTTCATTTAATTTTGCATGAAATTTAACAAAGCAAAAGAGCAAAACTTTTAATTTTGTGATGTATAAAAATATTTTTTAATTAATTTGATTAAATATATTACATGAAAAATTAAAATTTTAAGACTAACAAAAAATATTATTTATATATAACAAAACAAATTGAATAGAGAGAAGTGAGCAATCAAGTAGAAATATCTATCAGAGAGATGTGAGAACAATAGCTTGCCACACTTGTTGAAATTAATAGCCACAAATGTGAAAGTTGACAGTCACATTTGTGGAAGTTGATAATCAAAGTTTGGTAGAGTTTGACAGCCAAACTTTGTAGAAATTGGCTGTCATATTTATGTCACTAATGATGCAATCAAGAGGTTAAAAACTCTATAAATAGAGTAGTAATTGAACACTTGAAGACACACTAAAATAAAGAAGCAACAAAGAGTAGAGAAAGTAATCCACAAGCTATTTCCTAGTTTGTGAGAAAATAGTGTGGAAGTAATATTATTGTGAGTTTTAAGAAATAAAAGAGTGTTGAGTAGTAGTTTTTTTACACTACTAAGTTTTTCATCAATATTATTGTATTACTTATTCGGGTATGATATTTACCCAATTTTAATTTTTGGTGTCGTTGTTACTCTCTTCCTATTGTTATTTAGTTTGGACATTATCATGTGTGTGATTATCATTTTTTCCAACAACGTGGTATCAGAGTCATGACAAATAATAGTCCGTTATCCTTTCAGTACCTGCGTCTCACAAGAGAAAATTATGACAAATGGTATCTACGAATGAAAGTCATTCTTGACTCTCAAGATGTTTGGGACATTGTAGACAAAAGGTATACAAAATCCGTTAATGAGAAAACTTTGTCTCCAAATGAAAAGGAGATCTTGTTAAAGACAAGAAAGAAAGATCAACAGGCCCTCACTCTCATCCATCAATGTTTGGATGATGACATGTTTGAGAAGGTGGCTGATTTAACCACCTCAAAAGAAGCTTGTGAGATTTTACAAAATTCTCTCCAAGGAATTGATAAAGTAAAGAAAATAAAACTTCAAACTCTAAGGACTGATTTTGAAGTGTTAAAAATGAAAGAATCTAAATCCATTTCGGATTTCTGGTTCAAGATTGATGGGTGTTGTGAATCAACTGAGAAGATACGTGGAGGAAGTAGATGATGTGTGTGTGGTAGAAAATATCCTGAAGTAACACGACGTAATTGACCCCGAAGGGGTCGCATACAAGCCTCATAGCATACATGAGCATAAAAGCATAGGAAAATAGTGCGGAGTTTAAAAGGCTGTGATTGGTCCAAAGGGTGGGTCACTGATGGATTTCTCGGTTATAAAAAAAAATAGTGCGGAATTTAAAACTTTTTTTTAGAATCGAAGTCTCTTATAAAAGAAAAGAGAATCTATGACACTATGTCTCAAACCATCTATGATACTTGGAATAAAACTCTTGAAATATAATCTTAGGGACATAGCCCTTGCAACCAAAGTCTAAAACATAAAAGAAAGACAATAAATGACATATGGTCAAGCCCTTGAATACAATGAGGACTCACCAATCTTCTTCTTCTTGATCTCGTATGAACCTAGCCACGAGAATGGAATCCAATATTCCCAAAGCCTACACTTATAGAAAATGTAGAAAGATGGGGTTAGCACAAAAAGTACTAAGTATGGAGGCCATGCACAAAAACCTTAAAACATGCATAAAAAGGGACATTTCATTTGAAATCATGCTATATGCCATTTTGAACGTCATCTTTGAAATAGTTGGAGAATGCAACCCATAAGACAACTCACATACATTACATTATAACATGAGAGATATCATTATAATAACAAGCATAGTCTCCAACATCAACATAATACAAATCCAATCTTCACAATACATAGCCTCCAATCATAAAATAATACAAAGTCAAATACCGAGATCATCTCATCATAAAGTAATCATCACATAAGCACCCCTAAGAAACACTTGTGCAATGTATGGTTGTCATCCCATAATACCAACCCTACTAAGTACTCCTTTGAAGCCACCTTAGTCATGCACTTCATTCTCAGACCTCATCATAAGCAATAGCCCTAAAGAAGGAAATAGTCATGTATATTACTTGAATTATAAGGATAGTCATTTATAACAACTATCTATTCAATATACATGCATACATTCAAATCTCATCATAATATAAATGAACCATCCCATGACATCCTACTAAGTTTACTTGTGCAATGTAAAAGTGAAGTCCCATACCCCCACTCCTACTAAGTAAAACTCATTAAGAAGTCATAGTATAGTTCATGTCTCATTCATTATCTTTATTATTGTAACGACTCGGAAAATGATAGAATGAACTTGAGCCTTGACGTTTGAGTTAATGGGAGCTTAGGTTGATGTTTATGCTGTTTTAGAACTTAAATGGAGCTAGGTAGCATCCTAGGGTGCAAGCAAGGACCTAGGCTAGCGAGCTAGCCTAGTGGACTGCCCAGTTGACCAGCCTTTGAGTAATCCCACTGGAATAGACGGGCAAGGGGCAGATTTTTAAAGTTACGACTTTTAGGGTCAACTTCAAATGATGATATCTTTTAGCTCAAAACGAATTAGGTGGACCATTACCTATCCAATTAAAGGTATCTGAGTCCTCTTTCCAACGCCACCGAGTTTGCCCTTTTCTGATCTCAGAGTAAAAAGTTATGCCCAAAATAGTGAAGCACTGTCTAAGAGGACGAACTTAAACGGGTTTAGTGAAAACTTTTAAGTTTAATTTTGTGGGTCCTTAATTCTTTTCCTAAGTTGAGTCCTTTTATTCTTTACATTTCCTAGCAATTATAAAACCCTTTTAGACCAAAATTCTTCCATTTAAGTCACTCCAATTAGAATTAAAAAGAAACCCAACTCCTCTCAAATATTTCTCTCTCTACAATCCTCAATTTAAGAAGGTCAAGAACTTGGAGCTAGGGCTTGGTTTGAAGGTGGTTTCTTCATCAATTTTCTTGGGGAATCTTAACAAAGGTATGGTGACCCTTGATCCTTGATCAATCTTTCTTTCAAGGAGTCCAATCAAAA
>JAJOOE010022230.1:0-19553 GCA_036250405.1 Solanum raphanifolium | reverse complement strand
TGCTACAATAACTTTTATTGTGTGGTAAAATTTTTTAACCAGCTATAAAATTGAATTGTAGCAATAAAGTTGTAGCTATTCATATAATTATTGCCACAATTATTAGCAATTGTAACAAAAATGAGGATTTTAACTTCGTCAAATTAATTTTTGTGGCTAAGAAAATTTACTAATTTTTAAATAGCTATAAAACTAAAATTTTTGTAGCTATTACTAAATAATAGCCACGATTTTTGAATTTGTAGCTTAAATTTTGTAGCTAAAAATAGATTGTGTTGTAGTGTCTTCTTTTGTGAATTCTTGAAATTATGAGATGACCATTTGCACAAATGACCTTTTTCTTCTTTCTCTTCACTTTGATGGATCTTCCACACATTGTATGTCATTACTTTTTGTCCATCAAGCTCCTGTAAAGATTTTATGTAATCCATGCTATCCATGTTGTTATCATCTCCCTGAGGGGGTTGTAATTCTGGTGAATTGAAGGCCCATTGATCCTGAAGATCAACATTTTGTCCTAGCAGGACAACCTCAAACAACTCTTTGTGGAGGAATGATCTGAAAAGATACGCTCAAGCACGAATTAGAAAGAAGCTTTTATATAGGTGAACTCTATCGCATGAATGAGAGTAAAAGAAAGTGAAATATTTCCTAAGATGTGGCGCGCTTCACACTGATATCTAAGATTCTATAGACACAACTTCATAGATACCCTAGGCCTTTTGAACTCTGTGCTCTAATACCAAGTTTGTCATGCCACGAGACTACACCCTGGACGTGGTCGGCACACGAGAACCATCGTTGGTTCCCAAAGAACCCTTAGCCTGGCTCAATACTTAGTGAAAGACTTACTTGACAACTTTGGAAACTCAAATGCAAAGATTAACTCATAATATCTCATTACTATGATAGTTTAACTCAATATAGGCTGAAATACTCAATAAACATAATTGTTCAACTCAAAGTCTTTAAAACATTAACAAGGGACAGTGAATGACTCCTCATACTACTATTTTCTATGAAGCTTCTAATGACTATGATAGATATCGAGACAAGACCCATGATATCCTAACAAAACAAATCCATCATGTGAAGTCCTCGAGAAAGCAAGGAGGCTCACTAAAGTTAGCTGGAATGTGACAGAATCAAAGAAGTGCCAGTTGATGACCCTGAATACTTGTATCTTCATCATGAAAAGAAGCAAGCCAAATGACGTCAGTACATTGATTGTACAAGCATACAAGGGGAAAACTGAACATAGGGATACATAGCTAAACTGATAGAAAGGGAAAACATACTAACCTTAACTCACTTAACTCAACATGAAAGCAACAATAAAAGGTGCAAGATGTATAAAGCTTTTTAAAAAGTAGATAATAAATCAAATGTATATAAAAATAAAATAATAACCTCTTTACTATTATTTGAGAGATTCTCTAACCGAAAACCATCACTATGTGCTAAGTGATGATACAATGTTTCGCCCATGCCGCCAGAACTATCCTATACCTTGTCGGGGTATAGAACATCCTCAACTATGTGGATCCACTAAGCTATGCTTAAAATCAATAAGGAATCATCTAAAAAGTAAGATCGTTTACCCATGTTAGCTACATGGTTTATGAGGAATGTGAGTTGTCTGAACTAATCCCCATATCGCTGCTCAATACTACTCCCAATAATATATATAACTCATGCTTAATGTTTAAAAACATAACACATCCTCAACTTGAGATTATTACTCAAAAGATTCTCTTAAAAGAGATAATGTTCAAAACTCCTAATGAACTCATTTAGAAATCAAGGTTTCCTCTCGTTTTGAATGTAAAAGTGTTTGCACTTTGGGAATACTTAGTTCCCTTATACTCATTTTGAAACATGAAACTCAACTCTCCTCATTCTCTTAATTATTCACTCAAGTCTTAAAACAAGTTTTAGAAGATTGTAAAAGACTTCTTAATATGACCTAAAGGGTTTTTTGAAATTTACTCGTAATCTTTACTTTAATTTGAAATGAAGATTTAAGAGTTATGATTAGTATATATAGGATCTATCAATGATTAATGAAGGCTTAGATATTTATATTGAGAAGAGAGAGAACACATGACTTGAAAAAACTCATACGAGATGAAGAACGAAGAAGAAATGGGCTTGACGACCCTAGTGTACAGCTGGCACAGGGTGCCAGGCCTCAAACTATTGAAGGTAGTTTGGGGTGCACTGGTAGTGCAACATGCGAGGCCCCAAACTACTGAACATTAGTTTGGGTGCACTGCTGGCGCAGTGCCCCACCCTTACCACTATTTTTGACGAATATTTCTTGCTCAATTCAAGGTCTAACTCATCAAGAATCAAATGATTTCCTCCCAAACTCATTTGGATTCATAAACCCGAGAAAAACTAATCGAAAAGCAACTCAAATCCATAAAAAAAAACTCATTCGCAAGACCCTCACCTCAAGAACTCAACAAGACTTCATCGTCAAAGAATGAAGCTAAAACTTCAAGAATTTCTCAAGAATTCAAATTAGCCAACCTCAAGCGCGAATTTATGGATGAAAATCACATGATTGGCGTGAGGGTGAAGAAACTCAATACTATGAGAGCTTACACACCTCGAAAGAACCAAGTTCTTGGCGAAATCTTCAAGTTCTTCAAAGAATGCTTGAATCCTTTTTCTTTTATCCTCTTCAACTTCTCTCTAAAAACCCTACGCTCTTTTGGAATGAATGAAAGCTGATCTCAATCAGCTTAGAACCCTATTTGGGTGAAGAAAACCTGCTAGGCTAGTGGCGTAAGGAAAAGACCAAAATACCGCTCCTAAAAACGAATGAAAAATGCCTTAACTAGAGAGGCTGCACTCAAACAAGCATAACTCATTCCTCCAAACTCGGAATTTAGCAAACTCGGCAGTGTTGTAAAGGGGATTCAAAGACCTTCGATATGATACCTCATGGACCATCTAACTCATCCTGTGCTCAAAGTTATTGTCACTTGAAGTTGACCCAAAACCTTAAAATTGACCAAAGTTCAAGGAGTTACAAATTACAATCTTGATTCGGATATGCAGATGGGAGACTTGAAACTCTAAATCTATTTCTGAGTACAACCCTATTTCTTTTTGGCTCTGCCCGACTAAATTTGGATCTACGCCGGAAACTTCTACACTAGGAATAAAACGTATCCTAACAAAGGCGACTTCATATTCAGAAGACTCAAACCGAGACTTTTGATTAAGAATGAAAAAGTACCACTTTATCACAAATACTCCTCTTTACATTATCAATTTACTATTGATTTGTTTTATTAAATAATAAAAAGAATTAAAATTGTAGTGCACATCATGTTCATAGTAAAACCTTAATTAAAATGACAAAAGTTATAACCATGATGAAGATGAAACATATAATGCTCTTCCTTACTACTCCATATATTCCATATTAAGTGAATATTTTTTTTTTTTTATTGTTCAAATTTCAAGATAGATGTTTGAATTTGATTTCATATATACCCTTTCCTTTATTGAAGTTTTATATTATCTAGGAGATAAATTGTAATATTAATAAAGTTATATTTTATGACTTCACAAAGGGTAATAGTGAAAATTATGTTTTTGAATGTTTTTCTTAATAGATATGCATTGTCTCACAAATTCACTTAATATGTAATAGAGGGAGTATTATTTTTGTTAATTTTTTCTGATATATTACTTCCAATTATATGGTAAAAAAATTGTATCCTAAGTAAGCTATGTATGGATTCCTTCATGCAGTATACATCTGTCTATATCTTGAGAAATCAGAAAGCATATAATCTTGTGTCCATCATGATAATTTCCTGGTTTTGATTGTCAAGTTTGTGCACAGTATCTTGTTCATATTGAGTAACCTCCTCGGGGATCTTACTTGTTTAAATAGTTACGACTATCTAAAAATTTTCGTCTTATTAGCAGGGTCGATTTTTCACCTTGTAATTTCTTCTTGTATTTTATTTTACTTTACTATGATATAGTATATAAGAGAAAGGTAAAAAATATCCCTTAATTTTTTGAGATAATTTTATCCTTCAGTATGTTATCTAGTCCTATTTAACCCCGTCGTCATCCAATTTATCACTCCTATTTCTAATTGGATTAAAAATTCCAAATCAACAAAAAATATTAGGAAAAGAAAAGCAACCCTATCTAATCCATCCTGATTCATCTGAACTAAAGAGAGTCCAAAAAAATATACATTTACATTAGTATTTTTCAAAAGTTGAGAGTCAATTAGAGCTTAAAATGTTTCTCCCTCACTATTTCTCATCGAACTTTCTCCCCGTCCCCTCTGGCTTAAGTGTATTTTCACTATTCATCTAGTAGATTAGCTAGAAAATGTCCAAAATAGTTATTCTTCGCATAGAAAGTGCAGTTGTGGTTTGATTGTCAAAAGTCTAACTTCGAAGACTCCATCTGATATGGAAAGAAGATTTTCAAATGTCCTCATCTAGATGTAAATAAATTAATTTTTTTAGTATAATTTTCTTTTTAATCTGCTTGGTGAACTGATTTTATATCGACTCGTCAATATTTTTTTGTGTTTCTGTATTGTTGTTATCTTATTTTTAATCACAATGACAATTTTATTCATGTGAATATTAGAAAAGAAATAATCAAGCTTTTGTGGAAATAGCTTAAATACATAATTTGGAGTCTTCCTTGAAAGAATCATAATTGAACTGAAGAATTTGAAGATTGCGATTAAAAAAATGAGGATTAAAAGTGACAATTTGACGTTTTAGGGGGTCATTTCTCAGAAATAATTGCTACATAATTGAAGGCTATTAATTAGTTAGAAATTAAACACGACTAGTATATTTGAAGAGAAGTTTAAGATAAAGTACAATCTTATGACTTCATAGGCTTTTATTTATTGAATTTGTTGTTGCATTGATGATAAATGAATTCTTGATGTATTGCGTGGTGTTTAGTTCTTTAGATGTTGATGAAACTAATATGAGCGTATGAGAAATGTATTATTATGTGTTTTGTATCATAAATATTAGCTTTGGATAAAGCTAATTGATGTGGATAATAATTGATGAATTAATGGTTTTTTTCTTGAAGTTGTAATGAATATAATTTTAATTTAAGACGTGATGATGTGAAATTTTTTCAATGTAATTTCATATGATTTTTGAACTTTTGTCTTATTTTAAATTATGAAAGTAAAATTATGTTCATTTTACTAAAGAGTGGCTGAGTAGCTACGTAGCTGAATAGACATGTGTGACCACTTTCATAATAAATCCAAAAACGTCCCCATAAAGTGAGGAGAATTTTTTTTCTCACTTTTCACTCTTTGATCAGCCCAAACAACCTCCAAGAGCTCTCTTCTATCCTACTAAGTCTAGGTGAGTATTCTTCATGATCATACAATATAAATTCAAGAATTTCTATATGATTCTAACATTTAATCCTCCTCTTATCTCTAGGTGGAGGATCTTATTCACCTATATAGACTCAATGCAGACAACTACGAAATTAACAGCCAGACCAAGGGTTCGCTTGGGACAAAATAACGGTTTCCGAGCATTGACCACACCTAGGGTAAAGACTCAATACAGACAACTATGAAATTAGATTAATAAAAATTGAAGAGTTTTGGATATTAGGATGAAATTAATTTCTCATGGAAGTCCTACATACCTTATTTAATTTCCAAGAGTTCAAGAAAGAACTCTAACTTGAAGAAGAAGGTCCAATAATTTAGTTCTAGGAATCTTGATTGAGCTTTCCTAGTGTAGGATTTCATTAGTAATCCAAAGAAGAATTATTAAGGTTATGGTGTCACTTTTTAAACTTTGATCGATCCAAACAACCCCCAAGAGCTCTCTTTTATCCTACTAAGTCTAGATGAGTATTCTTCATGATCATATAACATATATTCAAGAATTTCTATAAGATTCTAACATTTAATCCACCTCTTATCCTACTAAGTCTGAGACTATTTATGCTTCTTTAATACTAGACATGCTTGTCTTATAAAAGTAATGCATTTGGAACACTTAATGTTCTCTTCAAATCCTTCTTAACTGAAAAACTCAACTGCTTAAACTAACTTTGAGTCTAAAATAAATGCATGAAAACAATTATGTAAAAATTCTTCAAAAATTCTTAACTAAATAGGGCTCATGTGATTAAATAAGCATGAAAAACAATTTAAGAATTTGAGTTACATGAAAAACTATAGTCCAAAAGTTAGAAATTAGAATTCAATAACAAGGAATAAATGCCAATTTGAATTGTATGAAAACTTGGGTAAAACACTAGATTTAATTCTTATTGACTAAATTTAAGATGTAGGGCATGAGGACTAACTTAGTCCATCACTATGAGTATCCTTACATACCTTAAACGCTCTAAATTCTTTAGAATCTTTGGAGAAAAAGATGCCAAGAACTTGATCTTGAACCCTAGAGGTGGAATTTTTTGAAAACTTATAAATTCCATGAGTAAAAAGGTATTAATTGGTGTTAAGATGAAGAAATTATGAAAATTCATGGTCAAATCTTACCTTGGATGATGGATGAACCTTGGAGGAATTTAGTTTCTTGAGAACGTATCTTTCTAGGGTCAAATTTTGAACTCCGAAGGTGAACTACGTATTTCGGGGGTTATTAAAAGGCTTCAAACACGTGCTAGCGCGCAGAAAAGATGTCGGGTGCGCGACCTATTGATTAACGTATCAAGGACACTTAATCTAGTTCTAAGCGTCAACGATAGTTATTCAGTATAATAACCCAACTAAATGAGTTGGGGTCGAATCCCACAAGGAGTGGTACGTGCTTAAGATTCAATAGTCAAGTGCGAATAAGTTCGAATCAGCCATAGGAATAGACATTATCAAATAAAAAGATAATTCAAATTAGGGGTGACACGAATGTCAAATAAATGGGGTTTTGATTGTTTCAATTATCAACTACAACAAATAACACGAAAATAACAATATTTAGACGGGTTCTTAGGATGTGATTGGATTATAGGCTAAGGTAGACGTGTGGGTGATTGAAACTATTAGTAAATAGTTGTAAATCAGTGAATAAGCTAGACTTTAGTGGGGATAAACTTTCTCTCGAACAATTTACCCCGAATCAAGTCGGTTTCTCTCAAACACCAACAAGCATGAAAATGAAAACAGCCTACGCTTTAACCTATTCACTCTCTCGAGATAAATGTGTAGAAAAGGGTTTAGGATTCACTCTCTCGAGCTAAACCCATGACAACCCAATAACCACAGACCATCAATTCAGTAATCTTGGTTTTAAAACCTCTCTCTCGCAAACCAAAAACACGAAGGTAGAGTTCCATTTTCAACTACAACCCTCTTAAATTAAACCACAATTACTGAATGAAATCACTTCTAAACAACATTTAAACTAACGATTAGCAATACCCACAAGCTAAATCAACCCATAATCACACCCCAAGAATTGGAGTTTTAGCTAGACATCATAAAAAGATAGAAATCATTACCAAATTGTGTTTACATTAACTAGGTACGATTAATTTCGTCTTTACAAAGGTCCAAATTGAAGAATCTAGAAGACCCACTTTCAATTTCTCAAAAATGGAAAGTTTCAATTCTTCAATGCTAAGGAAAAGTTTTGTCTTAATACTTAGAGTTCAAACTCAAAAATTACTCTAATGAATGTTCATAATAAAATTTGATACTAAACATAATGTTTGAAAATGTATTTATAGTCGCCAAAAATATGCTGCGAAGGACCATTCGGCGCAGTAAGACGGGCTAGCTGAACATCTCGGCGATCCGCCCTTTGGTCAGTTCAATCGCCTTTTTTCTTTGGCCTTCAGCATATTCAAGTTCTATAACTTTGGGCGATCTAACACTGCATCACGGAACCATTCAGCGATACGCCGACTACTCTTTTCTTTTACCAAATTGATTTTTTCCTTTAGGGCTTAGTACACTGGAACTTTAGGCGAGGTAATGGCCATTCGGCGACTCACCAAAGGGACTCGGCGATTACCAGGCCTTCATTTCTTCACTCTTTCAGCTCACTTTGTTCCTTTTTGCAAGTTAGTGTCAATGCTTTGTTCCTCGATCCAAATACTTGGAAATAAAGGGTTTTACAGTAGTTATTGGCACAAAACCAGCATTTGAGGACACAAAATCTATCCAAATAAAGCCCTAAATGAGTCCAAATCATGGACTCATCAACACGCCCAACTTAAACTTTTGCTTTTCCTCAAGTAAAACTCAAGTTCAGCATTTCAAAGAGGATGTCTCAAACAGTGCTACACAAGACTCAATCATGAATGCACATAACAAGACTCAACTTACTCATGCAATGATCAATTGTGCACTCAAAGATTCAAGTTGTGACTCACCATTATCAAAGATTCTCAAGTTCACAATACTTGCTTCAAATGCAAGTTCAAGCTCAACAAAGGTACTCAAATGCCCTCACACAAGGAATGATTCCATATTCACACACAATGGTTCAACAATTTATAGCTTCGGAATCAAGAACAACTCTCAAACTCAAAAAGATGAACACATGCATGACTCCACCCATAGGTTTGCCATTATTTTCCAATCAACACTTGTTTCAGCTCACTAAAGATCAAAAAGGTCTTTTCAAGGCTTTTAACGGGGCCGAGTGTAAAGGTATGGTCATTTAGGCTCAGTGGCTGCTATCGTCATGAAATACGGTATGAACAATACTTTATTTCCTTTTCTTCATCATTCTCATTCATGCTCACAAAGTCACCCATTATTTACCTTCCATGAGACTTTGGATACCCCATTTTCTTTCGCAACTTTACTTCAAAACTTTTTTATTCTCCTTTTTTTCGTTTTTCTTTTCTTTTTCTCTTTTATTTTTGTATGGAGGGGTTCCATCTTTTTAACAATCAAGGGTCAAAGGTGACTTTTTTGCATTTCTTGATTTACCTTCTCTTTTCCCCACCACCCCAACTTAGGCTTTTGGCCTAAGTTGGCAATTCAAACAAACCACATTCCTTGAGGATTAAAGGTGAAGGGATAAAGAAAGGTCACAATATCATCAGGTTTCTTCCAAGAAAAAGGCTAAGGCTTAAAAGGTGCTCAAGCGAAGTTCACACACTCACAAGGTAGGCCACAAAAGAGGTATAATGTCAAATTGTTTCACTCTTTTAAAATTGTTGCCTAAGATCATTTCAAGAGCTCACATCACTTGGTCAACCTGACATAGCTCTGTAATCAGCACCGGGAATGGTAGGGAGGTCTGGCTCTGGTTGGCCCTCATGGCAATCTCCTGCTCTATCAGGAGTCTCAGGTTAATGCTTATCCTGGTTATAATTGACCCAAGGCATGCTTCCTTAGGAAGGCAAATGGTATACTCATTCTGGGAAGGCATGATGGTGGTGCTGATAAAGCCAAACCAGAACCGAGCAGCAATATTCAGGTCTTTCTTCTCTGTGGGGACCCCTGTCTCCATCCACCTCGGGGTGGTATCGGAAATCAAACGTGCAAGCCATCCCTTTAAATCATCAAGATATTGAGTAACATGCAATCCCTCATATGCCACCGTAGTACCTAGACCTCTGCTGAGTATAGTATTAATGTACTCACTATTACAGCTTACTTCCTTTCATCTGACCATGACAGACTTCACTAGTCTGAAACCACCAGCTTTCTTCTTGCCCTTGGGTACCAAGTCACCGTATGCTGTATAGAATTCCTGGACCCATGATGGAATATAGGGGCCTCGGGGCCAGGTGAACTGCTCGAACCAATGGTATTGGAGTGTGCCCCTTACATTAGAGTACTTGCCCTCTAGGCCCTTCGTAGAAAGTAACTTCTCCTCCAGAATTGTCCGTAACCTATCAGCCTTTAATCTGTTGAGTAGCCTAAGGGGAGGAACCACTGGTGACACTGGGGCCACATGAGGTGTCAGAGCTGGAACTATACTAGCTGCAGGAGGAGTGGTAGCTTCTAGGACTCTAGATGAGTCGGGACGAGCTCTAGGATGAAGCTCTGTCCGCCAGGACTGTAGTGGTTGGTCATCCTCTGTCTCATATAATGCAACCTGGGAGTTGATGGACTCTCTCACCCAGCCGGAGCTGTGCTCTGGAACCTCAGCAACTGGCCCCTTGCCTTTCCCCTTGCCTCTCGTTTGAGCCTATGTTCTTCCCTTTTTAAGATGATTTGCTCCCCCTTCATTGATCACAATACCCCGTGCTCTTTTACAGGGCGGCATGTGTAGGTTGGTTGTAAGTATTCCTGAAAACACATAAAAAACTGTCAGAAAGATCTCAAGAAATTTTTTGCAAACAATAGTTACAGACATACTTGCCGAACAGGTTGGCGAGCCAAATCGGGCTCGCCGAAAGGATTGGCTCAAAATTTCCTCAGAAAAATGGCATGCCGGCGAATGGGATAGGCCTTTCGGTGAATTGCCAATATCATTCGGCGAGTAAGGCCTATCCCGCCGAAACTTATAGTGCTTTCTAGGGTTAAGGGTGCAAAAAAGGCGATCAAGAAGGACTTTCGGCGAGTCACCGAGTGCACTCGGTGAACTTAGGCTTCTCACCGAAAGTTACAAACCCAAACTCAAGGTTAAGCATGAAATTAAAGGCGAGAAGGGGTGATTCGGCGAACCCCCAGTGGTTCGGCAAGCTCGACCCAGCTCGCCAAACGGCCTAACGTGCCTACTTTCAACACCAACTTCCAAATTCAACCCTACAGCCCCCCAAAAAAATCAAAACATGCACCCATATAATTAAGTTAAGACCCCTTACACCCATTCCCCCGAGATACTCATAATTCTCCCGGTTTGGCCAAATTTGGCCATTTGATGACTTTTGCCCTTAATAATGATGTAAACCGCTCCATCATTGGGCAAAATACTTCATTTGGCAGAAATGTGGGTTACTTATACTTCACCCAACTAGACCCAACAACAATTAGACAACACCCCATAATTTTAATCAGTTTCAAGGAACAAAATACTCGGGGATTCAACAATAAAGGCATTACGGGAAATATATTCGAATTAAAATAGGCATATACACATACAATTACGATCAGAGAGGCCCAACACACATCACTAAGATAAAAATCATTGCATAAGAGTAAATATTGCTAAAACTAAATTCGGGGTTCGGAAAACCAACCTTAGAAGCCGAATAAATACTTTGAAATGCAAGGCGACAATGAAATCCAACTCCGACCACAAACTTGATGACTAAAATGCGATAAAAACACAAAAATATCGAATACAAAAGTGCGGGTGTGAGTTTGGGACGTTCAAAAGTGAGGGAAAGTAAAAGAGTTGGAAAGTTTAAACCTTTGGCCTTAAAAACCGTCCAGTTCTCGCCCATTCGGCGATATAAGTTTTGCTCGCCGACCCACTCGGCAACACGCCAAGTTGGCACTTACCTCACCGAGTTTTACAGGACCTCTCGTTAATGTGGGGGTCCAAACGGCAAACTAAGTCGTGATCGCCGACCTGGTCAGCGATTCGCCAATATGCTCCTGGGCTCGTCGAGTTTTACAAACTAATTTAAATATGTCTTGAGTCCAACGACGGTGTAAGTCGGGCTCGCCGACTGGACTTTTAGCTCGCCAACCTGCACTTCTCAAAAACCTTCCCCACTTTGACCTACACAATCAACACACATTTATTTCAAACTCAAAAACAAAGCAAATAGAAACTTGGGTTGCCTCCCAAGCAGCGCCTTAGTTAACGTCGCGGCACGACTCAAGTCAACGCTCAAACCTCATTCTTAGGGTTGGCCATAGTATCACTAGGCAACCCCCTTGCTGTCTCGGGTTTAAATCAGATGAGATATGACCTATTTGGGTCTCTAACTGTTTGATCGAGACGGAATGGGAGGTAACCGTCTGGCTAAGGGTCGACACATCTTCTTTCATTTCTTTTAAAATATTGTACGACCCTCAACTTTGTTGAGGATAAGAGAAAGCATATCCTCTGACCGACCTCTCTCGAAATCCTTTAGCTTTTGGCGCTCATAGGGACGAACATATCTATCATTCTCCCCATCTCTCTCTTTACATGTGGGGTTACGATCCCTCCACTCTCGATCACGATCCTTCTAACCTTCATCCTTGTTCGAACTTTGGTTACCACCCTGCCTCCAGTAGTTTGTACGATAACCACCACCCTGGTTAGCTAGAAAATTCACCTCTTTGTTGTACAAAGCCTCAAACTTGGCCTCATCAGGATTAACACACCTGACACCCACGGCATAGAAACTTTGAGCACCAGCTCCCGTGACATTTTTGGACAAAATGCCAAGTTGTGTTATTATCTTGGCCATGTTCTGGTCCCTCTTTGGTTTTTCTCCATCTGCTCCTTGGTCAGTTTAAACGTGAGAGGGGAGACATGATCTTCGCGGGTGTACCAAGCTCGGTTTATCGTGGTCATGCCATCCAAGAGATGAGCTGTGATGTTTGTGTAATCAAGACACAACTTTCGATGCTAGTGTCTATGATTGTACAATAGTTTAGTAACCCAACCAAGGTTTGGGATCGTCCCAAGAGAGTGGTTTTGAGAATTTTTAGATAAATAAAATTTTGTTCAAACTAGTCGTAGTTAAAGACATGAACGGGTAAAAACATTGTAAATTAGAGGGGGCACAAAAGTGTCAACTAACAATGGGGGAATTTTGTCAAATGTAAGGTAAAAACAGCAAAATCAACAAGGGTTTCTAAGTAATGAGAGGGGATCCTTGGGATGTGACGGTAATACGGGTTAAGCTAGATTATTGGGTACATGCTTTCGATGGAAGATTCATAGAGTAATTGTGATTAGGCTAAGCTTTAAGGGGGATAAGCTCTCTCTCGAGCAACTTACCCCGTTTCAAATGCGTTCCTCTCGGACACCAACTTGCCGCATGAAGACCAGCCTACGCCTTAACCCACTCACTCTCTCGAGCTGAGTGTGTGGATATGGGACTAGGGTTCACTCTGTCGAGCTGAACCTCATGTCGACCCACTCACACTGGCCATCAATCTAGTGGTTTTAATTTTACGACCTCTCTCTCGAGCAAGCTGAAAACACATGAATAAACTTGTATTTGAAACTACAAATTCATTAAATTCATCCACAACCACTAAACAAAATCACAATTAAACTACGATTAAACTATCATCAAGCAAGACCCAACAATTATCTTAACCCATATTCGCTAAATTAGACCTCAAGAATTGGGGTTTTTAGCCACACATCAAGAGATAGAAATTTATACCTAAATGAGCTTGCATTCAAATGGGTATAAATATTTAAGTCTTGTTACAGGCCAAGATTGAAGAATCCGAGACACCCAAGTCGAAATCCTTGGAGATGAAACCTTCTTTTTCTTCAAGTCTTCAAAACCCTCTCAAACTTAGAGCAAAAATATCAAAAAGTACTATTCTATATGAAAATATAATAATTGTTTCATGCTAAAACTAAAACTCTAACTAGTATTTATATTTTTCACAGATTTGTGCTGCAGCGGATCGTTTGTCATCGTTAGTCGGAATCGCTGATCAACTCGGCGATTAGCCTTTTGGTGTAGTTCATTGCCATTATGCACTAGCCTTCAACATCATCATGCTCTGGGTTATTGGGCAGCATGGTACTGCTTCGCGGAACTGCTTGGCAATGTGCCGACCGCTTCCTTTTTCCGCCGACTTGATTTTTTTTTCAGGGCCCAGCACACTGGAACAAAAGGCGAAGTAAGACCTTTGGTGACTCGCCAAGTGGACATGGTGATCCTCAGGCCTTCATTTCTTCGTTCTTTTCTGCCTTTTCGTTCCTTTTTGCGACATAGTGTCAATGCTTTCCTTCAAACTTTAAATACCTGAAACTTAAGGGTTTTCATCAGATATTGAGATAAAATAAGCATTTGAGGACACAATTTCTATAAAAATATAGCCCTAAATGAGTCAAATTTGTGGACTCATCAACAGCCCCAACTTAAACTTTTTCTTGTCCTCAAGCAAACTCAAGTTCAGTCGTTTAAAAAGGATGTCTCGAACAGTGCTACACAAGACTCAATCATGAATGAACACAACAAGACTCAATTTACTTATGCAAAGATCAAATGTGGTCTCAAAGATTCAAGTTTTGACTCACCAATATCAACGAATCTCATGCTCACAATACTTGCTTTAAATGAAAGTTCAAGCTCAACTATAGTGTTCAAATGCCCTCACACAAAGAATGATTCTATATTCACACAAAAGGTTTCACAGTTTAAAGCTTTGGAATCAGATGCAACGCTCACACTCACAAAGAAGAACATAATGCACAATTTCACCCAAAGGTTTGCCTGTATTTTCCAATCAACATTTGTTTCAGCTCACTCCAGATCAAAAGAGTCTTTTCAAGGCTTGTAATGGGGCTGAGTGCAAAGGTATGGTCATATAGCCTTAGTAACTTTCATCCTCATGATATGTGGTGCTCACAACACTTCCTTCCATTTTCCTTCATCATTTTCTTTAGTGCTCATAAGTCATCCTATTATTCGCTTCCCATGAATTGTTAGGAAACCCCATTTCTTTTGTACTTTATTCCACAAATTTCTTTTTCATTCTTTTTCTTTTTCTTTTCTCTTTTTTTTTTTAATATAGAGGGGTTCCATTTTTCTTAAAATCATGGGTAAGAGGAACCATCTTGCATTTCTTGATTTGCCTTCTCTTTTCACCACACCTCCAACTTAGGCTTTTTGCCTAAGTTGGCTATTCAAACTAACCATAACTTCATGAGGATTATGGGTGCTGGATTAAGAAAGGTCTAGTTTTCATCAAGTTTCGTCCAAAGAAAGGTAAGGCTCAAGGGGTGTTCAAGAGAGAATCACACACTCACAAGGTAGGTCACAAAAGAGGTATATGTCAAATTGGTTCACATTCTTCGAAGTTGCCTAAGATCAAATCAAGATATAGCATCACTTGGTTGACCAGACCAACGGGGTAAATTCTAGGATCTATCATGCATAGTTCACATGTAAGCTCATCACACTAGGCATTGACACTATAAGTTAAACAAGACTCCACACTTTCGCTAGTGTGCAATGATCATCACAAGAGAATCAATTTGATACAAGGCTAGTCATAACGAGATGCAAAGAATTCACATATTGTCTATGCAACTTCATTTGGCCTCATCGTAGCCGTACATTCATGTTCGTTCGATTGAGAACACTATTCAAATCATCGGTATTGATCGGAATCGAGACTCAAATTTTTACAAAAGAACAGCCACATTCAGAAGCATATAGCGGGTGGCAAAAATGTGCGAAAAATTCAGAATTTTTTGGAAGGGTAAAAATCATTTTGCAATTAAAAACAAAAGGATCCATAAGCTCAATCATAAATAAAAGCAATTTGTCCTCAAATGCAACTAGTAGAATATCCAAAATTTAGAATAAAGAAAGACAAAGAGGGAGGTAAAGAGGGGATCCTTTCGAAGCAGTCACTCCATCTGTCTGGGTATCAATGCCCGGAGTGTTGTCATTCTATTTCTGGTTCACTTTTTCTTTTCGCTCTGCTTCAGCTGCTGCATTGATATTAGCCTCGATCATATTGTCCACCTCGTGAGTTGCAACAAAGGCGTGTATTGCATTGCTGAACCCTCGAGCCCATGAAGGGACATTATGGTCGATGGGCATCCGCCTCCTCGAAATGGCTGTCTTATTGTTGTTCCTTTCAGTTCTTCTGAACTACTGTGCTCTTATGTCTCTGGGTGTGGCATGTTTCTTCCTGCAACTTTTGGTCTGGCCATGTTTGCAAAGTCTTGAGATAATGTTAGAACATATTTGACAACCAAAACAAAGACTTTCAGCATCAGAAAGACTAGATAGTCCATTCGGCATGCCGCCGAATACATTCGGCGAGCAACACATAATCTGCCGAAGGTCCCAGTGCAGAAGGAGTTAGGGGTGCAGACAAAGGGCAGATAAGAAGACCTTCGGCGAGTCGCCGAGTGCTCTTGGTGATCTCATGCTTCTCTCCAAAAGTTACAGATGCCACAACACATAAGCATTATAATAAGGGCGAGATAGGGTAATTAGGCATACCGCAAATAGTTTGGCGGGCTCAGCACAGCTAGCTGAATGACCCAACGTGCTTACTTGTGACCCAACTTCTAAAAATCAGTCCCACAACTCCCGACAACAAAATCAAACCATGCACCAACACAATTAAGGTAGTACCTATAACACCTAAACACAACCCCTCAAATTTTAATCCAATTTGAGGCATGCACTTACGGGAATTCAACAGTCACAACTACTCGAGAAGGGATATCAAACTAAATCATGCATGTGAACAATCCAGTCCTCTCAGGGAGGAATAGGACACTTCAACCAGATCACGCTATTGCAAATGAGTATAGTTTATGATAAATTAAGCATGGGAATAGATAACTAACCTTTGAATCGGTAAGGAGAGGATTGAAATGCTAAACGACAATGTAATCCAAGTCTGAGCACAATTCAACAACTAAAATGCTTTAAAAATGTAAGAAATGTAGAAACTAAAGTGCAGGCGTGAGTTTGGACAGGTAAAAAAAATATGAGGGAAAGTAAAATAAGTTAAAACTTTTAAACCTTTGGCTTACAAAAACCGTCCAGTTTTCGCCCAGTCGGCGACATTAGTCAAGCTCGCCTAATCACTTGACAGAACACCGACTATTTAGTTTCTTTGCCTAATTTACAGAACCTCTGGTTTATGGGGTGTCCAAACAGCGGTCTAGTTCTGAGTCGCCGAACCGTTCGCCGTTTCGCCGATTGGACCGATTGCTCGCCAATCTGCACATTTCGTTCAATCTCCACATTTCCATCTGCAAAATCAACACACCATTATTTTATCCAAAAAAAATAAAGCAATTAAAGGGGTTTTGGGTTGCCTCCCAAACATCGCCTTAGTTAACGTCGTGACAAGACGTACCAGCGCCCTCAGGCGTTTTCCAAATACACCACTTCAACCAAAGAAATCTCTTGACAATGCCCACAATTCTTTGTGTTCTAGCTCGACGGGTAAATGACAAGCCTTACCATAAACCAACTGATATGGAGACATAACGATAGGTATTTTGTAAGCGGTCCGATATGCCCATAGTGCATCATCGAGTTTTCTAGACCAGTCAGTTCTGTTGGCATTTATTGTCTTCGCCAGGATGTTTTTGATTTCCCGATTTGACACTTTGACTTGGCCACATGTTTGAGGATGATATGGGGTTGCTACCTTGTGTTTTACTCCATATTTTCTCAGTGCCATTGAAAACCACTTATTGCAAAACTGGGACCCCCCACTCACTAATGATCGCCCTAGGAGTGCCAAATCTTGCGAAGATGTAGCATTCCAGAAATTGGACAACACTTTTTCCTTCATTGTTCGGGAGTGCTTTGGCTTCCACCCATTTGGAGACATAATCCACAGCCACCAAGATGTATTTATTTCCAAATGAGCTCATGAATTAGCCGATGAAATCGATTCCCCACACATCGAATTGCTCGACTTCCAAAATAGGAGTGAGAGGCAACTCGTGCTGTCTAGATACTCCGCCTTGCTGCTTACATTGAGATCATTTTTTCACAAATTCATGTGCATCCTTGTATAGGGACGGCCAGTAATAACCACTTTGGAGAACTTTAGTTGTAGTGCAAATATCACTATGGTGACCTCCCACTGGAGAAGAATGGCAAGCATGGAGAATCTCTACCGCTTCTTCTTTTGGAACACACCTCCGAATAACATAGTCAGCACACTCTCGAAACAGGTATGGTTCATCCCAAAAGTACTTTTTATCGTCGAACATGAATCTCTTTTGTTGGTGAAAGGTCAGCTCATCCAGCATCAATGCACTCACAATGTAATTTGCAAAATCTGCATAACACGGTGTAGGTTTGAGATATATAGAGAACACCTGTTCGTCGGGGAATGAGTCGTCTATGTCGACCTCACGTTCAGCATCTTCCATTCCTTCCAACCTCGACAAGTGGTCGACCACTTGATTTTCGCAGCCGTTTCGATCTTTAACCTCAAAATGGAACTCTTGTAATAGTATTACCCACCTTATCAATCATGGGTTTGCATCTTTCTTCGCCATCAAGTAGCGGAGTGCAGCATGATCAGTGTGTACTATTAATTTGGTGCCTAGCAAGTATTCCCTGAACTTTTCAAATGCATTGACCACTGCGAGCAACTCTTGTTCAGAGACTGTATAATTTCGCTAGGCACTATTCAGAGTTTTACTTGCGTAATAAATTGGGTGAAATAACATGTTGCACTTTTGCCTAAACCCAACTCCCAATGCCAAACCACTAGCATCACACATTACTTCGAAAGATTCAGACCAATCAGGACTGACGATAATTAGGGTGGATACTAGTTTTTCTTTCAAGCACTTAAATGTGGCCACTTGCATCATCAAAATAGAACTTCACTTACTTCTCTAGGAGTTTGCATAGTGGATGTGCAATCTTAGAGAAGTCTTTAATGAACCTTCGGTAGAAACCTGCATGCCCCAAGAAGCTGAGAACACCCTTCACTGAAATTGACGGGGGTAATTTCTCAATGATCTCAATTTTCGCCTTGTCAACTTCCAGCCCTTTTTGCGATACTTTGTGCCCAAGAAGGATACCTTCATTCACCATAAAGTGACATTTTTCCTAATTGATATCATTGGAGCACCTATCCTAAGTGTGTCAAGCATTCCTCAAATGTGTCCCTACGACTGAGAAGTCGTCCATAAATACCTCCATAGAATCTTCGACCATACCCGCAAAAATAGACAACATACAACGCTGGAATGTTGCTAGTGCATTACATAGTCCGAATGGCATTCTTTTGAATGCAAATGTTCCATAAGGGCAAGTGAAAGTGGTTTTTTCTTGGTCTTCCGGCGCAATAGAGATTTGATTGTAACTGGAGTACCCATCCAAAAATAGTACCACCCTCTTTATGATAAACAGTCAAGCATCTAGTCCATAAAAGGCATTGGAAAATGGTCTTTCTCGGTCCATGATTAATTTTTTGATAATCAATGCATACTCTCCACCCAGTCACTGGTCTTGTCGGCACAAGTTCTCCTTTTGCATTAGGGACTACGGTTATACCTCGTTTTTTGGGTACACATTGCACTGAACACTCCCACTTACTATCTGCAATATGGTAGATCACTCCCGCATCTAGCCACTTTATGATCTCCTTTTTCACCACCTCTTGCATTAGATGGTTCAATCTCCGTTGATTCTCC
The DNA here is from genome assembly GCA_036250405.1 of Solanum raphanifolium. Lineage (NCBI taxonomy): Eukaryota > Viridiplantae > Streptophyta > Magnoliopsida > Solanales > Solanaceae > Solanum > Solanum raphanifolium. Next base: position 303 of record JAJOOE010022230.1, on the reverse strand, counting down.
ACACTAGGTTTACATTCACTATAGAGCCTAATCTTGTGAGTATAGATGCCAGGAGGAATTCCTACTATATCGGCTATTGTCCATCCAATAGCTTTTCTCACTACTAAAAAACTGCTAAAAAGCAACGGACAGCGTCGCTCCTAAAAAGCGACGGACTAAGAGATGCCGTCCGTCACTTTTTAATTAAAATAATAATTTTTAAAATTATTTTACAAAAAGCGACGGACTGCATCTCTTAGTCCGTCGCTTTTTATTAAAAATAATTATTTACAAATTAAACAATAACCACGCTGTCCGTCGTTT
>JAJOOE010022229.1:0-14439 GCA_036250405.1 Solanum raphanifolium | reverse complement strand
TCGTTAAAAAGACTTTTAAACGAAAGAATTATCAATGCATGCAAAATACTATTCAAGAATTACTTATTTACTATTCATACTTTGTTAATCGCTCATGGTTCCCACAACCCTAGTTGTGGATTTAGTTACCCATATTAGCAAGAGCACAATTCATAATATTAGATGAAGAAATCATGAACTTACGTAATGAGAATAATAAACCCAGAATTTCAACTTGAATTGCAAAGCCAAAATCTCCAAAACGTATGTAGGAAATCAATAATTGCTAGGGTTGCAACTTAATCTCCAAAGTCACAAAGTAAAACTAGAATAATAATGTCTAACCCCCAAAAATGAGGTTTACATGCCCTATTTATAGAAAACAAATCCTAAATTAAAAGGGAAACAAATTAAGGAAAGTTTGTTCAGGTACGTGTCTTCAATCCACAAGACTGACTTACGGATCGTCGATGGATCTACGGTCCGTAAGTCCCTTCCATCAGCTAGGACTTATAAAATATTTCCGCATCCAAAAATTAGCTTCTCTAAAGCAAACGACGGACTAACAGTACGGACCGTAGATCAATCTACGGTCCGTCAATCTCCTCCATAGCTCCACACTTAGAATCTTCAAAAATCAGGTACTGGAACCCTCGCAGTATCAATCTACGGATCACTAGTACGGTCCGTAGATCAATCTACGGACCGTCAATGGACACCGTGGTTCCACACTTGGTCAGATTTCCCTGATTTGTCCTCAATACCATGCCTGGTGATCTACGGTCATCACCTACGGACCGTGAATGTACCTACGGTCCGTAGATCACCTCCGTGAATGCCTTGTTTCTACATTTCTTTCAGTTGTCTCTATACTTCCGCGCCTGAATGTCTTTCCTGCAAAACATGATAAAAACACATAAAAACCAATATAAAAAGGCCCTAGACACACACAACTTGTAAGTGAAATGTATTAGAAATATCGTAAACTCACGGTATATCAATTGCCGACTGAGAAGTCCACAACAACTCCTAGTGGATCTGGCATTGATTTTCCGTCTGAGGCTACTCCGGGCAGTGATGCCCATATACATACTGCTACACCAGCCACCGAGATCCCGACAGAGAGAGAGGCTGCATAGACAAGACCTTTCTTTATGTCCACAGCAGCTCCTAGTGGATCTGGCATTGTTGTTCCGTCTGAGGCTACTCCGGGCAGTGATGCCCATATACAGACTGCTACACCAGCCACCGAGATCCCTACAGAGAGAGAGACTACATAGACAGGACCTTTCTTTACCTCCCTCTCTGTCTTATTATATTTATTTTTTACTTTTGATACTTTTATTTACATTTGAGGACAAATAGTTTTTAATTATGGTGGGGTGAGTCCCACCTTTTGATTGATGCTCATGTTTTGTGTTTATATTTGGGTTGTTCTATTTTAAATTGTGTTAACATTGCTTTTCTGTGGATGTTTGAGCTTGAGGCTCCGTTTATTTTTAATTACAAAATGATTTTGACCCTTCCGAAAAATCTTGAATTTTTCTCACATTTCTGCCACCTCTCGTGTGTTGAATGTGATTGTTCTCTTGCAAAAATTTGGGTGTCGGTTTCAATCAATACCGATGGCATAAATAGTACTTACAATCGAACGAACATGAATGTACAGCTACGATGAGGCCAAATGAAATTGCATAGACAGTATATGAACTCTTTGCATCTCATTGTGATTAGCCATTTATCAAATCGATTCTCTTGTGATGACTGTTGCACACTATCGAATATGTGGAGTCTTGTTTGAATTAAGTGTCGATGCCTTGTGTGATAAACTTACTTTGAACCATGCATGACAACACCAAAATTTTCACTATTGGTCTAGTTGATTAAGTAAGACTTTCTCTTGATATGATCTTAGGAAACTTCGAAGAGTGTGAACCAATTTGACGTATACCTCTTTTGTGACCTACCTTATGAGCGTGTGAACCTCTTTTGAACACCCCTTGAGCCTTACGTTTCTTTGGAAGAAACTTGATGAAAACAATGACCTTTCTTTATCCATTACCCATAATCCTCATAAAGTTGGGGGTATGGTTAAAAGAAAAGGGAAAGTCAAGAAGTGCAAGGAAAGTCTCTTTTAACCCATGGTGTTAAGAAAAATGGAACCCCTCCATATAAAAGAAAAAGAAAAGTTGTGGAATAAAGTTGAAAAGTACAAAAGAAATGGAGTTCCCAAACAATCCATGGCAAGTGAATAATAGGATGACTTATGAGCACTAAAGAAAATGATGAAGGAAAAGGGAAGGAAGTGTTGTGAGCACCACATTTCATGAGGATAAAAGTCACTGAGCCTAAAATGACCATACCTTTACACACAACCCCGATACAAGCCTTGCAAAGACCTTTGTGATCTTGAGAAAGTCGGAACAAATGTTAATTGGAAAATACAGGCAAACTTATGGGTGAAAGCATGCATTATGTTCATATTTGTGAGTGTGAGCATTGTATCTGATTCCTGAACTTTAAATTGATTATACCATTGCGTGTGAAAATGGAATCATCATTTGTGTGAGGGAATTCAAAATCTTTTGTTGAGCTTGAACTTGCATTTGAAGCAAGTATTGCGAGCTTGAGAATCTTTGGGTAATGGTGTGTCACAACTTGAATATTTGAGTTCACAATTGATCCTTGCATAAGTAAATTGAATCTTGTTGTGTGCATTCATGATTGAATCTTGTGTAGCACTGTTTGAGACACCCTTTTTGAACGGCTGAACTTGAGTTTGCTTGAGGACAAGCAAAAGTTTAAGTTGGGGGTGTTGATGAGTCCACAAATTGGACTCATTTAGGGCTATATTTTAATAGAAATTGTGTCCTCAAATGATTATTTTATCTCAATATCTGATGAAAACCTTCAAGTTTCAGGTATTTGATGTTTTAAGGAAAGCATGGACACTACGTCGCAAAAAGGAATGAAAAGGCTAAAAAGAACAAAGAAATAAAGGCTTGAGGATCGCCGAAGGGTGTTACGTCACCTTTTGTTCTAGTGTGCTGAGCCCTGAAGGAAAGAATCAAGTCGGCGGAAAAATAAAGCAGTCGACGCATCGCCGAGAAGTTTCGCGAAGCAGTACCATGTCGCCCAATGACCTAGAGCACGACGATGTTGAAGGCTGGTACAAGACGGCGGTGAACTACACCAAAGGGCTAATTGCCGAGTTGATCGACGATTCCAACTAATGACGCTGAACGATCTGCTGCAGTACAAATTTATAATAACTATAAATACTAGTTAGAGTTTTAGTTTTAGGGGTGGAACCATTATTATAATTTTCATATAGAATAGTACTTTTTGATATTTTTGGTCTAAGTTTGAGCGGGTTTTGAAGACTTGAAGAAGAAGAGGGTTTCATCTTCTAGATTTGGAGTTGGGTCTCTTAGATTCTTCATTCTTGGCCTGTAGCAAGACTTAAAGGTTCATACCCATTTGAATGCAAGCTCATTTAGGGTATAAATTTCTATCTCTTGATGTGTGGCTAAAAACCCCAATTCTTGGGGTGTGATTTAGTGAATATGGGTTAAGATAATTGTTGGGTCTTGCTTGCAGATAGTTTAATTGTAGTTTAAATGTGATTTCGTTTAGTGGTTGTGGATGAACTTAATGAGGTTGTAGTTTGAAATATAATCTCATAAATGTGTTTTCGGCTTGCTCGAGATAGAGGTCGTAAAACTAAGACCACTAATTTGATAGCCAGTGTGAGTGGGTCGACATTAGGTTCAGCTCGAGAGAGTGAACCCTAGTCCCATATCCACACACTCAGCTCGAGAGAGTGAGTGGGTTAAGGCGTAGGCTAGTCTTCACGCGGTAAATCGGTGTGCGAGAGGAACTCATTTGAAATGGGGTAAGTTGCTCGAGAGAGATCTTATCCCCTTTAAAGTCTAGCCTAGTTACAATTATTCTATGAATCTTCTATCGAAAGCATGTACCCAATAATCTAGATTAACCCGTATTCCCGTCACATCCCAAGAATCCCCTCTCATTATTTAGAAACCCTTGTTCAGTTTGCTGTTTCTACTTACTAGTGAAAAAAACCCCATTGTTAATTGACACTCTTGTGTCCCCCCTCTTTAATTTACAATGTTTTTACTCGTTAATATCTTTAGCTACGACTAGTTAGAACAAAATTTTATTTTTCTATAAATTCTCAAAACCACTTTCTTGGGACGATCCCAACCATTGGTTGGGTTATTATACTATTGCACGATCGTAAATACTTGCATTGGAAGTTGTGTCCTTGATTACACAAACATCACCGAGTCACTTAGGCGAGCCTGATCGGGCTCGGCGAAGGTACCAAAACGAAAATTTTCCATAATCAAGACAGGTTGGCAATGTTCAGGGCCATTCAGTGAATCGCCGACAACAATCAGTGAGCTAGGAGTAGCCCGCCGAAAATTACAGTGTATTTTAAGGGTTTGGTGCAGAAAGGGCGATCAAGAGAACCTTTCGGTGAGCTCAGGCATCTCGCCGAAAGTTATAGAACAAAATCAAATCAAATTTGAAATTAAGTGCAATCAGAGTGGGACATCGTAAAATCGCCGAACCATTCGGTGAGCTCGATGCAACTCAGCAAACGGCCTAACGTGCCAGTTTTCAACCCCAAGTTTCAAAATTAAGCCTGCAGCCCTCAAATTCAAAATAAAACATATACACTATTCAATTAAAGGTAGGCCCTTATGACCCATGCCTTTGGGGTATTCATATTTCCCCCGATTTGGCAAAAATTGGCCATTTGACGACCTTTGCCCTTAAGAATGATGTCAAACACTCCATCATTGGGAAAATTACATCATTTGGCACAATTCAGGGCTACTTAGACTTCACCCCACTAGACCCAACACAAATAAACCGCAACCCAATAATTTAAACTCAATTTTAACAAACAAAGCACGGGAATCGATCAATTTTAAAGAATTTAGGCATCCATTTCAATTCAAAGTGGGCAAACCAACACATTACACATGATTAAATAAATTAACTAACATCAAACAACCAAACATTTACCTATTGCGTTCGAGTTCAACCACAAAATTAAAGTATGGGGTTCGAAAAACCAACCTTAATGCTGAATTTCAAGTCTGAATAGCTAGGTGGCAAAGTTCTCCAATTTTGAGACTGAAATCACACAAAAAATGCGGGTAAAGCGATAAATTAATGAAGACCAACAATTTGGTGAAAGGGTAGGAGAGTTTGAAATGAGAGAAAATGAAGGATTTTGAAATTTTAAACCGTTTGGCCTTTAAAACCTTTTAGTTTGCCGCACCTTCGGCGACGTAAGTCTATCTAGCTGACACACTCTGTGATGTGCAGAGTGGTATTTCCCTTGCCGATTTTTACAGGACCTTAAGCAAATTTTGGGGGTTCAAACGGCGGACAGAATCAGGCTCGCCGACTAGTTTGGCGTGTCACCGATTGAGCATTTAGCCCGCCGAGTCTTACAGAGTTTGCCTTCAAGACTGGTGGTTCCAACGGCGGTCCAAGTCGGGGCTCGCCAACCTATTCGGCATGCCACCGACTTAGATTTGGGTCCCCAAACTACCCATTTTCGAACATTCTTCACTTTTCAACCTGCACAATCAACACCCATTATTGAAAATAAAAAACTAAAGCTTTAAAAACTTAGGTTGCCTCCCAAGAAGCACCTTAGTTAAATTCGTGGCACGACGAGGATATAAAATAAAGCTTCATTTTTGGGGTTTACTCCAGCAACACCCACGGCATTAACACTCTTTGTACCAACACCCATGACATTCTTAACCAAGATATCCAACTGGGTCATCATTTTGTCCATGTTTTGGTCTCTCTTGATCCTTTTCAATATGCTCTCTTGTCATTTTATAAGTGAAAGGAGAGACTCGGTCTTCACGAGTGTACCACGCCCTATTGATGTTGAACATACAATCAAAGAGTTGAGACACTATTTCATAGGGTTGTTGCATTATACCGTCAGGAGAAAGTTGATCAGCCACTCATTTGTTCACCAAATCGAGACTTCTATAGAAGTGTTGCAGCACATTATTTGGAGGACCATGAGTTGGGCACTGAAGCACCAGCTTCTTAAATCTCAGCCATGCCTCATGGATTGGCTCACCTTCCAAGGGTTTGAAACCTTGGATGTCATCTCTTAGAGTCATCATCTTCGATGGGGGGGGAGGGGAGAATCTAACTTGAAATGTTGTGGTCAGTTCATCCCAAGAGGTGTAGAGTCCCTCGGTAACTCAGCCAACCACTTAGTAGCTTCACCCATCAAAGAGAATGGAAACAACTTGAGACGGACCGATTCTTGCAATATGCTCTTACATGAGAATGGTCCACAGACATCCACGAAGTTCCTAATCTACTCATGGGGACCCTCATGAGCCAGCCCCCCAAATAATCCTTTCAATTGTAGGAGTTGAAGCATTGTGCTTGTGATGTGTAAAACAACGTTTCCTTCAGCCGGAGGTAGGCAAATGGCACCAACACCACTCACTTGGATTGGGTCATTGATGTTTGGGTCATTGATATCATTGAGGTTCCCAATTTTGTCTTGGTGGCCCACTTGGCTACCATTACTTCCGTTTACGCTCATCTCTTCCTCTGTTCAACACAAGCAACACAAAACCAAAAACTAGAATAAGTAAATTCGACTACAACTAAAGAGATCACAATTTAACTTCACTAAAAGAATTTTAAACAACAACACTCCCCGGTAGCAGCACCATTTTGACTAACGTTTCAAGCACACCTCATCCAATTCTAGGTGGAAACGATCGTTAAGTAGTATAAAACCCAACGAAGAGTTGGGGTCGAACCCACATGGAGTGGTACGTGTTCAAATTCAATTATGAAGTACAAAAGTGGTCTAATTAGCTATAGGAATAGAAATTATCGATAAAAGACATGTAATAAAGTCAAACGATTTGACAATAAATGTCAGATGGGGGGTTTTGGTTTGCAACTGTCAACTATAACACAATTACACAAAACTGAATTAACAATATAGAGAGGAATTCTCGGGATGTGATCGATTATAGGAAAAATTTTCTATATGGGTAATTTTAACTACTAACGAATAGCTAAATATCAATGGGTAGGCTGGACTATGAGTGAAATAGCTTTCTCTTGAACAACTACTTCGATTCATGTGATTTCTCTCTGATATTAACAAGCTTAACAAATAAGAATAGCCCACAACCTTAATACATCTTCTCTCTCGAGCATGATGTGTAGGACTGGGTTTAGGATTCACACTTTCGAGCTGAACCCAAATCAACCCAATACCCACAAATCATTAATCAAAAAAATTGGTTCTAAAACCTCTCTCTCGAGCAAGCTAAGGACACAAAGTTTGAACTGCATTTGCAACTACAATTCATATATAAAAACACAGCTAATGATTAAACCTACTTCAATATAGCATTTAAATTAGTAACAAGTAATACTTATAAGCTAATTCAACCCATAATCACATAATCACATCCCAAGAATTGAGGTTTTAGCCACACATCATAAAAGCAGAAAAACAATTACCAAATGCATTAGCCATGATTTGGGTAAGAGTATTCAAGCCTTTACAATGGTGTAAATTGCATAAAATCAATAACCCACTTGTAAAATCCTCCGAAATTGTACAATTCGAATTCTAAAATCCAAAGAAAAATCTAAGTCTAGAATGGGAACTGTAATATCTGGGATAGGCCTCTGTCAAAAGCTCCTCAAAATTACATTTAAAATTCAATTTATAGTTTTCCATAAATAAGCCATAAAAGGCCATTCGACTAGGTAAGTCGGGGTCCCCGAGTGGTTCGACGACATGCCATTTGCTCTCTTCTATCACCGTTATACATTGGTTCTCAACATCCTCAAGTCCTGTAACTTTGGGCGATCCATCTTGTCATCGCGGAACTGCTCGCTGATTCATCAACTACCCTTTTTCAGTTACCGACTTGGTTTCTTCCCTCGGGGCTGGCACACTGGAACTTTGGGCGGTCTGAAGAGCCACTCGGCGGTTCGTCGAGTTGTGTTGGCGATCACCAGTATTGCATTTTCCACTTCTTCAGCTTGTTATGTTCCTTTTTGCATGTTAGTGTCCTTGCATTGCTCCTTCGTCGACATACCTAAAAATCAAGACATTAACATCAGTTTATAGCAAAAATTAGGCATTTGAGGACACTAAAACTATAAGAACTAAGCCCTAAATGAGTCCAAATCTTGTACTCATCAGACCCCTTATGTGGCCATGAAGTTTGATATGCTCTCTGAAGTGTTATTAAAGCCTTTTTGGGTCTCTATCCCGGTTGGTGATTCTGTGGTCGCTAAGAGGGTTTATAGAAGTTGTATCATTTCCTTGTCCCATAGAGTTACTCATGTTTACTTGGTAGAGCTTGAAAGGTTACACTTTGATGTGATACTTGGTATGGATTGGTTGCATGCATGCTATGCCTCTATCGATTGTAGAACTCGGGTGGTTAGATTCCAATTTCTGAATGAGCCTATCCTAGAGTTGAAGGGGAGAAATTCTACGCCTAAAGGTCAATTTGTGTCCTACCTTAAAGCTAGAAAGCTGATCTCGAAAGGTTGATTTTACCATATTGTTAGGGTGAGAGATGTAGATTTGAAACCCCTTCTCTTGAGTCGGTTCCTATGGTTAATGAGTTCCAGGAAGTTTTCCCTAATGATTTGCCCAATATTCCGCCGGAACGGGAAATAGATTTTGTTATCGACCTTCTTCTGGATACGCAACATATCTCAATTCCACCTTATAGAATGGCTCCGGCGGAGTTAAAAGAGTTGAAGGATCAGCGAAAGGATTTGCTAGATAGGGGCTTCATTCGACCGAGTATCTCTCCATGCGGTGCTCCCGTGTTGTTTGTTAGAAAGAAATATGGGTCTCTTAGAATGTGCATTGATTATCGTCAATTAAATAAAGTGACCATCAAGAACAATTATTATCTTCCGAGAATTGATGACTTGTTTGACCAAGTTCAAAGGGCTAGTTATTTCTCTAAGATTGATTTTCGTTTGGGTAATCACCAATTGAGGGTGAGAGGGGTTGACATTCCCAAGATGACTTTTCGAACCCGGTAGGGTCATTATGAGTTTTTGGTTATGTCGTTTGGGTTGACTAAAGCTCCGGCGACATTTATGGACTTGATAAATAGAGTGTTTAGGCAATGCCTAGACATGTTTGTGATTGTGTTTATCGATGATATTTTGATATATTCTAGGAGTGAGAATGAACATGTGGACAATTTGAGAATAGTGCTACAAGTTCTTAAGGACCAACAACTTGTTGCGAAGTTTAGCAAGTGTGAATTTTGGTTGAGGTCTGTAATTTTCCTTTGTCATATTGTGTCAAGCAAGGGAATTGAGGTATATCCTAAAAAGACGGATGCAGTCAAGAGTTTGCCTAGACCTCTAACTCCTTCCGATATTAGAAGATTTTTTGGTTTGGTCGGTTACTATATAAGGTTTGTTGAGGGATTTTCCTCTATTGCTTCTCCTTTGACAGCTTTGACTAAAAAAAAAGCTAAGTTTGTGTGGTTGGAAGCTTGTGAGAAAATTTTCCAAGATTTGAAAGATAGACTTACTTCCGCTCCGGTGTTGACCTCACTGGAAGGTACAAATGGTTTTGTTGTGTATTATGATGCCTCTAGAGTGGGGTTGGGATGTGTGCTCATGCAAAATGGTAAAATGATTGCCTATGCTTCAAGGCAACTTAATGTCCGTGAGAAGAATTATCCTACCAATGATCTTGAGTTAGCGGCAGTTGTGTTTGCCTTATAAATATGGAGGCATTATTTGTATGGGGTCCATGTGGATGTTTTCACCGATCACAAGAGTCTACAATATGTGTTTAGTCAAAAGGGCTTGCATCTTCCCCAAAAAGGTGGCTACAACTCTTGAAGGATTATGACATGAGTGTCCTTTATCACCCCGACAAAGCTAATGTGGCAGCGAATGCACTTAGTAGGTTGTCCATGGGTAGTGTGGCTAATGTAGATGATGAAAAGAAAGAATTGGTTCGTGATGTCCATAGGTTGGCGCGACTAGGTGTTCAACTAGTGAATTCCACTAAGGGTGGTGTGATAGTCCATAATGGTTCTAAATCGTCTTTTGTGATGGATGTGAAGTCTAAACAAGGCCTTGATCCTATATTAATTGAGTTGAAAGAATCGGTACTTAAGAAGTCCATTAAGGCCTTCTCCCAAGGGGGAGATGGTGTCCTTCATTACCAAAATTGGATATGTGTTATGGATGTTGATGGTTTGAGGGAACAAATTTTAGAGGATGCTCATAGTTCTCGGTATTCTATTCATCCATGAGCCACCAAGATGTACCGTGATCTATGGGAAGTCTATTGGTGAAATGGTATCAAGAAAGATATTGCGGGATTTGTAGCCAAATGTCCTAATTGTCAACAAGTTAAGGTTGAGCATCAAAGGTCGTGAGGCTTGTCTCAAGATATAAGTATTCCAACTTGGAAGTGGGAAGATGTAAATATGGACTTTATTGTTGGTTTGCCTCGCACCCGAAGGCAACATGATTCTATTTGGGTCATTATAGATCGGATGACAAAATCAGCCCACTTTATTCCCGTCAAGGTTTCTTTTTCGGCGGAAGACTATGCTAAGTTGTATATAAGAGAAATGGTGAAATTGCATGGAATTCCTCTATCTATTATTTTCGATCGGGGTACTCAATTTACTTCTAACTTTAGGAAGTCATTCCGAAGAGGGATTGGTACTAAGGTTAAGCTTAGCACAACTTTTCATCCCCAAACCAATGGGCAAGCGGAACGTACCATCAAAACATTGGAAGATATGTTAAGGGCATGTGTTATACACTTTAAAGGAAATTGGGATGACCACTTTCCATTAATAGAGTTTGCCTACAATAATATCTATCACTCAAGTATCGGTATGGCTCCCTTTGAAGCCTTGTATGGTAGGAGATTTAGGTCTAAAGATAATCTAGTTCATAATGATCTAATATGAATTTAATCAATTATGAATATGATAGGAAGGAATAATTTGAAAATAAAAACTGCATAGACAACGAACATAATAGATAGTATATCTAAAATAGAATATAAATATATTCAATACTTAAAGAAACAATGAATAACAAAAATAGCGAATATAGACAAAAACTTAATGAAGTAATTATAGAAAAACGACAAGAATTAGATATACTATTTATTAATTGATCTAATTTGTCGTTATCAGTTTTTGTGATATTGAGTTTTATATATTCCGGATATAATTTCTTTAATTTTCTTTTTATTTTTCTTAACTTTCTTGGTTTGAGGTGGCTGAAGTTGCTTTGATAGGTCCCGAGCTAGTTTATGAAGCCATTGAGAAAGTTCAGCTTATTAGAGAAAGGTTGAGAATGACTCAAAGTAGACATAAGTCTTATGCCAATGTAAGAAGAAGGGATCTAGAATTTAAAGTTAATGATTGGGTCAATTTGAAAATATCACCCATGAAGGGTGTGATGAGATTTGGCAAGAAAAGGAAACATAGTCCCCGGTATGTAGGCCCATACCAAATTTTGAAACGTATTGGGAAGGTTGCATATGAGATGGATTTGCCAAATAAGTTGGCCCCGGTTCATCCGATGTTTCATGCTTCTATGCTTAAGATGTGTATTGGTGATCCGGCATCCATTATTCCCCTAGAAGGGTTAGGAGTTGACGAAAGTCTTTCATATGAAGATGTTCCGGTAGAGATCCTAGACCGACAAGTCAAGAGATTGAGAAACAAGGAAATAGCTTCTGTGAAGGTTTTATGGAGAAATCACTTAGTTGCGGGTGCTACTTGAGAGGCCGAGGCTGATATGAAGTCCCGATATCCTCATCTGTTTCCTTCTACTCCTATTCAAGCTTGAGGTAAATATTTCCTCTTGAGTTTTCTTGTTTTTGGAGTCGTGTGTATAATATGTGTTTTTCCATGATTTCCTTATGTTATGCATGTTCTTGATGAAATTCATGTTGAATAAGAAAATGTGTTTTTATGATTGATTTTCCACATTTTGTTGTGCATTGAGTAAGAGTTGCCTATTTGACTTCATGAGATGAATTGATGAACATGCTTTAGTATGCTTTTGAGAGTAAATTGCATATTGGCTCCATGACCTTGTGTTGAGCATGCTTTTAGTTTGGAGAAGGTAGTTCCTCCTATGAATATTAGAAATGTTGAGTTTTCATGCATAATGGGTTGTTACATGTAGTTCCTACTTCCTTGTGATGCAATGTTCATGATTTAGATGGAGTTGATGTTTCCTCCTTTGAATTGTGCATTATTTTGATGTTTCATGCATGATGGGATGCTAGTCTTGAGTCTTTAATTTTGTAAGGTATCTAGAAAGTCATACGAGGAAGAATGTTCCCAAGGGGGAGATATTGTAACACCCTAGAAATTAGTAGGATAAACTAGAGCCTAACAATAGGGTTAAGAGTCATGAAGGTGGCCTAGGGCCAATGCAAGGGCCAAGGCTGCCCAAGCCTTGCCAAGGCACTGCCCATGACCATGAGGGCCTCCACGGTCAGTGGTGGTCACCACGCCTGGTGGTGCCTCTCGTGGTGGTGAGGCAGTAGCCTCCCCAAGGCTGCCCCAAATTGGCTCCTCGACACGAGCCACTTTACAGATAGTGAAGCCTTAGACGGCTTGTGGGAGTGGCCTTGGTCATGCCTTGGTGGTGTGAGTATGGAAAGGAAGTAGCTTAGCCACTGCCTCATGCCCACGAGAGGGACCACAACTCATCACAAGCACCACGGCTCGTGGATCCCCTCATGAGGTTGCCTTGGGCTTGTGGGCTAAAGGCACATGTTTCCAAGCCACTGCCTTAAGTCCAAGAGACAGACCACGGCTCGTGGAGTCCCTCGTGTCACCATGGCATCTAACTTTAAGTGAGAGGTGTTTTGGGAAACTCTGGTTTAAGTCCAATCAAAGTGAAGTAGTTTCAGGTAAGTTTAGGGTCACTATGTAAGCCATTTTTATGTCGAATTCACCTAAATTAAGTCATATTTTCTAAACACCCAAATAATTCCCAAAGTTCATCTTCTCTCCAAAAAAAATTCTCTCTTGAGAAGAAGAAGAGGAAGAAGAAGAAGAAGGAAATTGGAGCTAGGGTTTAAGGAGCAAGGTTTTATTCTCAAATTCATTGGATTTCATTGCTAAGGTATGGTAGTTCTTCATCCATGGATATAATTCATCCATGGTGCCCCTTCAAAATCCCAATTTCAAATATAGAAATCCCCCAAAAGCTAGGCTTTGATTCCAAGTCATGGATTCCTTTCAAAATGATTATAATGTTTGAATTACTTTATATTATGATTGAATTGATGATTTGTTATGGTTTTTATGTTGAAATCCCCATATTCCCAATTTATGCCCTTGTGATGTGGGTGAATTGATGAAAGAACAATATTATGAGATTATGCTTGTAGTAATTGAGTTATTTGAATTATGTTTTATCCATGTCTAATGTAGTTAATTTTAGATGTTTTGATTGATATGAATTATGACCCTTGAAAGGGAAAATTATGATATTATGCATGATTTATGAAGTTGAGTATATGCCTTAACAACACTTTGAGAGTGAAGTGAATATGATTATGATATAGTTGTTGTGTTGTTGAAAGGTTATCCTCATATACACACTTATGTATGATTATGATATGATGTGACAGGTTTTCTCACAATATGATGATTCTAGGGTTGAAAGGTTTTCTCACCTATTGAATCAATATATAGACATGGACGGTGAAAGGTTATTCTCACTCATGATCTAAATGAGCTATCTTATGAATTATGTTTGATTGAGTGTCAAGACATTCTTCCATGAATATGAACTTAAGTCAAGATTTAATATGATCTCCGTGGGAATTAATGCTTAGATTGCAAATACACCAAAGGAAAGGCTAAAATACAAATAATAAACAAACGAATAATAAATAAAGAAATACAAGATATTAAGGCTAAAAATCCAATTAAATATGTACATTTAGGAGGAAAAGAAATATTAATAAAAGCTTGTTTTAGAGAAGGAATATATACACCCATATAAATATACTTAGCGGATGGTAGAATCATACAAACCATAGAAAAAAGTAAAATAAGTGCAGTAAAAGGTAACCTCATATACCAAAAATTTAAATTTATAATAAGTACTAACTACTCAGTAGTAATAAATGACAGAAATATAGATAAATCATTAGTATTATATTGGAAAATGTCAGGAATAGAACTATCCCTGGGAAGTAAAATATTTACAGCTAGATGTAAAAACTTATATGTTTTAACAACAAAACATAAAATAATAGCAAAAAATAAAATAAATAAAATAAAAATAGAAAATCCTTTTGAAAGAATAGTCACAGTCATAGACAAAAATGACTATAGTTATAATGAAATTGACATA
>JAJOOE010022228.1:0-16646 GCA_036250405.1 Solanum raphanifolium | reverse complement strand
TATATATATATATAAATGTGCGCGTGTGCATATACATAAAATTGTTATTAATTATAAGGTGTGATGTACTACTAAGAAGATCATTAATGGCACGATGCATTTCTAATTTTTTGTTGGTCAAGTATATCTTAATCTTAACATAGATTTAAGACTACTTAAATTGTTCAATACCTAAAGCTTTTTTTTTATTTTAAAAAAAAACAAATAGTTCAAGTGGGTAATCGACAAACTATCTTGAATAAAAAAAAATCAAGAAAAAATGGAGAAAAAAATATTAGTGAAATCATTAAATTACACTAAACAGATTTGGAGAATTAAAAAAGAACATTTATAACCATTCCAATATAAATAAAAAGGAAATTAAATTACAAAATAAATTTAGGAAAATGAATAAGGGGTTAGTTTAGTCATTTAGGGGTCTAATCCAAGGTTTAACAAACCTTGGATTAGTTATCCCTCCATTTTCTAGGGATAAGATAAGACCACATATGGTGGATAAGCAATCCATGAATTAAATTAAATGAAGTAACCAAACAATGTATTAGATAGACTAAATTTTAATCCATAATTATTCTGTCTAATACCGCCTACCAAACGGGTCCTAAATGACAAAGATGGAAGTCGGGACAAGACCACGACATCCTGATAACTGAAAAGTAAATGAAATCCTCCGGAAGCAAGGAGGCTCACCATAGCTAACTCGGACTCCATGTGGTATCAATGAAGCTCATGTTGATGATCCTGAATACCTGCATTTGCATCATGAAATGATGCAGGCCAAATGTCCTAGTACATGGAATGTACGATCATGTAAGGGGAATTCTAAAGCATAAACATAAGCTTGAACTTGATAACAAGGAAACATACTTACCTCATCTCAAACTTACTCAACTCAAGGAATACTCAAGGATACTCAAAACTACTCAATCTTACTCAACTCAGAAGTACTCAAGGGTAAGATACTCAACTCAAAATTAAGGTTCTCAACTCAGTGAAATGGGGCTCAAATCAACAATAAGGTACTTGACCCAATGAAACACAGTTCAACTCAAGATACTCAAGAACAAAGCAACAATAAAAGATACAATATATGGAAAGCTTTTAAAACAGTAGATAGCAACTCAATGTATTAAAGAACACAATAACAACTCAATTTGTATATAATAAAATATAATATAACTCTGTGGGAGTTTCTCTAACCGACAACCATCACTATGATCTATGTGATGATACAACGTCTCTCCCACACTGCCAGAACTGTCTCATACTTTGTCAGGATATAAGACCTCTTAACTAAGTGGATCCACTAGTCTATGCTAAAAAGCATTAAGGAATCATCTAAAAAGTATGACCCTTTCTAACCATGTTAGCTACATGGTTTATGGAGACTTGAGTTATTATGAACTCGTCCCCATATCGGTGCTCAATACTATTCTCAAAATATACTCAGCTCATATGTTTAAAAACATAACTCTTTCTTTGGTTTGAGATTATTACTCAAAAACTAGCTCAAAGGCTCTCTTGGAAATCGGTGTTTCCTCTCTTGTTTAAATGTGAAAAATTTACTCTTTGGGAATACTTAGTTCCCATATAATATTTTGAATAAAATGAACTTCACTTTTACTGTTACTCAACTCAATGCTTCTTATTACAAGTTTAAAGCATTTGTAAAAGACTTCTTAAAATATGGTTCATGCCGAATTGTGGACGTGAATGACTCAATGATCAATTTATGAAGTTCATGTAGAATTTATGGGCATGAACGAATCGACTCGAGGTTCTACATGAAAATATAGAAATCGTGTATACGACTCTTCTCATTCTCATACTCACTTCCTCAAAACGTAACTCAAATCGATAATGGATCTCAAAGGATTTACAATTGAACTCAAAGGTTTTCTTGAACTCTACTCTTAACTCTTTCTTGAATGTGAATTATGAATTCAAGAGTTATAGTTCATGCTATGAAGGATCTCGTGATGAAAAAGTATACTCATGAATACATTCTCCTCACTCTCATGCTCACTTACTTGAGTCTTGAAACAAGTTATTAGATATTGTAGAAGACTCTTAAAAAAGACTCAAAGGGACTTTTCTCGAAATGTTCGAGTGAACTCTAAAGACTTAATTATCAACTCTACCTCAAAATGAATTCAAGGTTGTGATTCATTTTATAAATGATTTCTAGGTGTTTAGAAGTAGTTTAGAATCAAAAGGGGTGAAGATACACTTCAAAGGAGCTTAACCGGGACAACCTACGAAAAATGAGTGGGGGTAGCGACCCTGGCGCGGGGATCCAACCCCAAAATTCAGAGGCTGCATATGGGTGCACTGCTGGGGTGCCACCCCATCCCTCCTAGCGCATCTGGGGCGCGCCACCCCAGTTTTCCTCCGGAACAAACCCGACGAATTTTGCCTCTCATTTTTTGATCCTAAATCATTTTTAATCAATTTCTTTTCTCAAATTTTTCCTAGATTAAATTACCCAACCTAATTACACACTAATCTACTAAAAAAACACTCAAAACACTCAATTTCATCTTAAGAAATCATCAAAAGCCCAACAAAACAAGATTTAGAATGAACTTTAAGAACACCTATCAAGAACTTAAATCCTTCTACCTTTGGGAATGAAATTGCGCTGAAATAACATGATTGGCTTGTGGATGAACAAACCCAACACTATGGAAGCTTACATACTCTTAGGGATCTAACCCATGGCAAAAATCCACAACAACTTTCAAGAATTTCGACGACCGCCTTGATCCTTTCTCTTTTCTCCTCTTTTCTCTTCTTTTCTCTTCTTGGAATCTCAACTAAAACCCTAGGCGTATGCTAGGATTATAAAACTGAACCTAATCAGATTATACCCCTAAAACCTTACTAAAACCAATTAAATCTGAATGGGTAAGGAAAAGACCAAAATACCCCTTACTATTTTCGGGTAACCTTTCTTATTTGGATAGCCTGACTTCAAAAGGGCATATCTCACTCATCCGACCTCAAAACTTAGGAAACTCGGAGGCGTTGGAAAGATAATTCAAAGTCCTTTCTTTGAATACCGTTAGCCCACCTAACTAATTCTGTACTGAGATTTATGGCCATTTTAAGTTGACCCAAAACTTAAAGTAACTTAGGAATGACTTGAATGAACTCTCTTTAGTTCTTCTTGGAACTCAAGGTGATACATCTAGTGACCTTAACACTCAAGAAATTTTAAATTCCTCGGTAAAATCCTACTCACAATGAAGGATGGTTCGAGTCTTAGTTCGAAAATTTTCTGGGGTGTTACAACCTCTATCTTAGATGACAGACAAGGGAATTCCATGTAACCTAACTAACTCATTGATGTAGAGTTTGGAGTACTCCTCCGCTGAATCTGTAGTCTTGACAACCAAGAAGTGAGCGGACTTAGTGACTTTGTCTGCTATCACCCAAATGGAGTCATATTGTCTGTGAGTACGAGGTAGACTCGTAATGAAGTCCATTTTTATTACTTCCCACTTCCATGTAGAAATATTAATCTCTTCAGTCATACCTCCTGGTTTTTGATGTTCTACTTTAACCTGTTGACAGTTAGGACACTTAGCCACAAAGTGTGCTATGTCCCTCTTCATGCCGTTCCACCAAAAGACTTCCCGTAGATCACGGTACATCTTAGTGGCACCTAGATGAATGGAACACCTGCAGTTATGAGCTTCTTTAAGGATCTGCTACCTCAACTCACTCACATTAGGAACACATAAGCGACCCTGGTAACGAAGCACACCATCTCCCCCTTGGGAGAAAACCTCAACTTTCTGCTGATGAACTGCACCTTTCAACTTAAGTAATATAAGATTACTGTCCTGTCTTTCCTTAACCTCCTCTACCAATGAAGATTTTGATCCATTCTGAACTGTCACACCACCATATAATATGTTTGTAAGGCAAACTCCTAAGCGAGCAAGTCGGTGAACATCTTTGGATAACTCTTTCTTTTCTTCCTCAACATGTGCTACACTACCCATAGACAGTCTAATGAGACCATTAGCCACTACATTGGCCTTTCCCGGATGGTAAAGCACATTCATGTCATATTCTTTGAGGAATTCAAGACATCTCCTCTGATGAAGATTCGACTCTTTTTGGGTGAACACATAATGAAGGCTCTTATGATATGTGAACATATCAACATAAACACCATACAAGTAGTGTCTCCAAATATTTAGGGCAAATACTACGACTGTAAGTTTGAGGTCATGAGTCAGGTAATTCTTCTCGTGGACCTTAAGTTGTCTAGAAGAATAAGTTATGACCTTAACTCACTACATCAACACACAACCTAGGCCGACCCTGGATGCATCACAATAAATCACATAACCGTCTGAACCATCTGGTAGAGTCAAGACAGGAGCTGTAGTCAACCTAGTCTTCAGTTCTGAGAAGCTTTTCTCACACTGATCTGACCACTGAAACTACACCTTTCTTTGAGACAACTTGGTCAATGGGGAAGCTATGGATGAAAATCCTTCCATAAACCTTCTATAGTATCTGGCCAAACCCAAGAAACCTTTGATATCAGTTAGAGAGGTGGGTCTGGGCCAGTGTAGCACTACCTCAATTTTCTGAGAATCCACTTGGATCCCTTTGCTGGATACCACGTGACCAAGGAAAGTGACTGACTGTAACCAGAATTCACATTTGCTAAGCTTAGTGAATAAGTGGTGATATTTGAGAGTTTGCAGAACAACTCTCAAATGAGTCGCATGTTGCTCCTCTCTCCGAGAATAAATGACGATATCATCAATAAATACAGTAACGAACAAGTCCAAATACTGTTTGAACACCAAGTTCATTAAGTCCATGAATGCTGTAGGAGCATTTGTTAGTCGAAAAGACATAACTACAAATTCATACTGACCATACCGAGTTCTGAAGGCTAATTTTGGGATGTCACTATCTCTGACTTTGAGTTGATGATAGCCGGATCTGAGGTCTATCATAGTAAAGCAACTAGTACCCTGAAGTTGGTCGAACAAGTCATCAACCCTGGGGATGGGATACTTATTCTTGATTGTGACTTTGTTCAACTGACGATAGTCAATGCAAATTCTGAGAGAACTGTCTTTATTTTTCACGAACAACACTGGAGCACCCCATAGAGAGATACTAGTTCTGATGTAGCCCTTATCTAGAAGGTAATTTTAAGCTCAGCTGGAGCAATTTTTAAGGAAGAATCAAAATAGGCTGGTTATCTAGAAGGAGATCGATTCCGAAGTCGATTTCCCTTTCGAGAGGAACTCCGGGAAGATATTCTAGGAGTAGTTTTGGATACTCATTTACTACTGGACGGACTCAAGAGTTGGGGTTTCAGAGTTTGAATCCTTGACCCGAACGAGATAATAGATATACCATATGGAAATCATATTCCTGGCCTAAAGGTAAGAAATAAATCGACCTACTGGCACTGAGCTACTACCCTTCCACTCTAAGTGTCACGACCTAGGGGTAACCCCTAGATGTAACATGGCTTACAAGACACTGAGAGGCCTCATACAAGCCACTTATCTTTAACAGTCAAAATGATAGAAATTCATGAGAATTTAAAACATTTCAACACAATCAAAGTTTTCATTTCAAAAGCGGAAGTCGAATACACTCGTCTCAAAAACCATATAATACAATAGATTATTCGAAAACAACCCATACAACAATGTTCAAAACTGAAATAAAAGAACATGAGGAAAGTAGTAGCCAAATCCTCGAATGCTATGAGGACTCACCAATCTTTAAGTCTTGCCTCTACTATAGATCCTAGCCATGGGGCCTCTACTATAGATCCTAGCCATGGGGATGAGTGTCGAGATTGCCGGACCCTACATTTGGATAAAAAATTTAGGCAAGAGTATGTGTTACTACAAGGATGTACTAAATATGATAGCTTGCATAAACATAACATAAAACATAAGCGTTAGACGACATAAGTCATAAAGCATAATCGATGCACATAATAGATCATCATAACATGAGAGGAGTAATTCTTAAAGTAGCCTCAATTCATCCTTAGTCAAGACTTAGGCAATCGCCTCTAGTATTACTCATCATGGAAGGCAACTCAAGCAACAATCCAAGCTAATCATTCAACATAACATTTTACATCTTATAACTTACTTTTATAGACATAGGGAATCGCCACTTGCCTAACTATAAAGGAT
The DNA here is from genome assembly GCA_036250405.1 of Solanum raphanifolium. Taxonomy (NCBI): domain Eukaryota; kingdom Viridiplantae; phylum Streptophyta; class Magnoliopsida; order Solanales; family Solanaceae; genus Solanum; species Solanum raphanifolium. Next base: position 10,449 of record JAJOOE010022228.1, on the reverse strand, counting down.
CATGGGTACTTTCCTCTCATCCTTCTTACTGCCTCTTTCCCAATTCATACTTAAGATCATGGGTAGTCACCTCTTGTCAGACTTACATAATAGGAACATGGGTAGGCGCCTCTTGTAAAATTCCATAGAATAAGGGTAATTGCTTCTTATTCTAAGCTAAGGAATATGGATAATCGCCTCATATTCTATTCTCATTTAGACGCCACGGGTAATCACCTCTAGCCTCATCAATTTCATAGTCTTTTAACTTAGATTCCTTTTAGGTGATAAATCCTTTCAAACTAGAATCATTAAATGTGATAAAGTATTTCACATTCATACACACATAAAGGAAATCATGTAAGAAGAATCCCTTCCACAACAATCACATCAACAATCAATGACTAATACATAAGATTCACTCTCAAATCCATTCTTATCATAATTAATCACATAAGCTTCAATCTCAAAGCAATTCATAATGTACCTTATCAATCCTATCAGAATACATCTAAATCCATAATTTCTCATTTCATAGCATAAAACCCCTTTTTCATCAATTTCTACTTAGATACATGGTTAGGCACGGGTACATGAAAATTCATCATAAAAGCATAGAATCCTCTTAATTCATGCATAATCAATGATGATTCACTCAATTGAATCAATATTCATAAATACCCACAACTTAGGTGAAAACCCTGACTCAAATTGGGGAATTCTACTTTTCTATTGGGAGAACTTAGGGCATCCATGGATGCAAGGATTCCATAGATGAAAAGCTATCATACCTTGCTATCAAAGCCCACAAATGATTGGAGAATGAATACTTGACCTTGAGCCCTAGATTCAATCCTTATTCTTCTTCATGTTCTAGAGAGAGAAATATTTTGGAGAGGAAGAGCTTTGGTCTTCTTTTAGAAATTTAGGAGAATGACTTGAATGGGCAAGTTTTGGGGTTAAAATCACTTATATAGGGGTCTTAGACATAGGTAAAATGATGTAGTATAGAGATAAAATAAGTAGGAAAAGACCCAACTACCCCTAACATTAACTGGCGACTGCCACCCACGACTCACGATTGACGGACCGTGGACTGACCAACGGTCCGTCCTGCATAGTCGTTAGTAGATACTAAGACTTTAGGCATGACCTATGGTTCCGTGATCACGAGTCGTGGACCATCGATGGTCCGTGGGTACGGCCGTGGTCCCTGCCCTTGACAACTTCTTGGTGGCCTATTTACGGACCCACCTACGGTCTGTGGTCCCATCCATCGGACGTGGTTGGCCTTAGTTGGATGGCACCTTGAAGTTATAAACATGCTATTGTGCCCTCTCTTGAATCCGAAGTGTTAAATTATCTCCCACTTGGGAACATTCATCCTCGGATGAGATTTAAGACATCATAAGGAAGGTAGGAACCTAACCTAACAACCCAACACACATGCAATCACATAAATGCACATATCCAAGGAGGAAACCTAAACTCCAAGCTAAACATACTCATATATTCATATCATGAAATTCATATACAACTCATACTCAAATGCATATATCCGAGGAGGAAATATATCGACTCCAAGCTAAAACATGTTCAAAACATCATATCATATAGTCTATATGCAAGTCTTACTCATATGCACATAAACATGTAGAAATCAATTAAGTTGACTCATTTTCTCAAAACTTAAGCTTTTCATGAACATGCATCATAAGGAAATCATGGAAATATCTAAAACTTATGATACCAAAAGAGTAAACCATGAGAAACTCAATACCTCAAGCTAAAGTAGGAGTAGAAGGGAAAATATGAAGATATCGGAACATCATATCGGCCTCGGCCTCTAAAGTAGCACCCTCAACTAAATGATTCCCTCCATAACACTTTCACGGAAGCAACTTCTTTGTTCCTCAAGTTCTTGACTTGCCGGTCTAAAATCTCTACCGATATTTCTTCATAAGAAAGATTCTCATTAACTCCCAAACCTTCTAAGGAGGCTATGGATGTCGGATCTCCAACACATTTCTTTAACATAGAGACATGGAAAACTGGATGTACTGATGCCAACTCTCTAGGAAATCAAGTTCATAAGCAACCATACCAACACGTCTCAAAATCTGATATGGGCCTACATAACGGGGACTAAGCTTCCCTTTCTTACCAAACCTCATTACACCCTTCATGGGTGAGATTTTCAAGTAAACCCAATCATGTACATCAAAGTCAACATCTTTTCTTCTAACATCGGCATATGACTTTTGTCGACTTTGGGCTATTCTCAACCTTTCCCTAATAAGTTGAACCATCTCTATAGCCTCATGTACCAATTCAGGACCTATTGGGGCAACTTCACCCACCTCAATCCAACCTATAAGAGATCTACACCTCTTACCATACAATGCCTCAAATGGAGCCATACCAATACTTGAGTGATATCTATTATTATAGGAAAATTCAATCAAAGGCAAATGATCATTCCAATTAACCTTAAAGTCAATCACACAATCCCTTAACATATCTTCCAAGGTTTGGATAGTATGCTCCGCTTGCCCATCGGTTTGGGGATGAAAGGCCATGCTAAGCTTAACACGAGTACCAAGGCCCTTTTGGAAAGATTTCCAAAACTGAGAAGTGAATTGGGTACCTCTATCGGAGATAATGGACAAGGGAACTCCAAGCAACCTTACCATTTCCCTCAAATATAACTTGGCATAATCTTCCGCCATATAATAAATCTTGACGGGAATGATATGAGTTGATTTCGTCATTCGGTCGACTATAACCTAAATCGAATCATATTGTCGCCGAGTACGTGGCAACCCTACTATGAAGTGCATATTCAAATTGTCCCACTTCCAATTAGGAATTCTAATGTCTTGGGACAAACCTCCTGGTTTCTGATGCTTAACTTTCACTTGTTGGCAATTAGGACACTTAGCCACAAACTCCGCAATATCCTTCTTCATCCCAGTCCACCAATAGATATCCCGCAAATCATAGTAGATCTTGGTGGCTCTCGGGTGAATGGAATATCGAGAACTACGAGCTTCTGACAAAATCTGTTCCCTCAAGTCATCAACATTAGGAACACACAAAACAACCTTGATATCTGAGTACACCATCTCCCCCTTGGGAGAAAACCTCTACAGACTTCCTAAGCATTGCTTCTTTCAATTTAACTAAGGTCGAATCAAGACATTGCTTAGCTTTCACATCCATCACAAAAGACGATTCTGAACCATCATGAACAATAACGCCACCCTGGGTAGAGTCTACTAACTGAACTCCCAATTGGGCCAATCTATGAACATCTCGAACCAACTCTTTTCTATCATCCTCAACATGAGCAACACTACCCATAGATAACCGACTAAGGGCATCTGCCACCACATTTGCCTTACTGGGGTAATAGAGAACACTCATATCATAATCTTTCAATAACTCAAGCCACCTTCTTTGGCAAAGATTTAGATCCTTTTGATTAAGCACATATTGCAAACTATGATGGTCAGTGAAAACATCAACATGAACACTATACAAATAAAGCCGTCAAATCTTTAAGGCAAAAAAACCGCCTCTATGTCAAGGTCATGGGTAGGATAATTCTTCTCATGTACTTTAAGTTATCGAGAAGCATAGGCAATAACTTTCCCATTTTGCATAAGCACACATCATATCCCAATTCTTGAGGCATCACAATAAACCACAAAACCATCCGTCCCTTTTGGTAAGGTCAACACTGGAGCGGAAGTAATTCTATCCTTAAGTTCTTGAAAACTCTTCTCACAAACTTCGGACCATATGAACTTAACTTTCTTTTGAGTCAAGGCCGTCAAAGGAGAGGCAATAAAAAAAAAACCCTCAACAACCCTTTTGTAGTAACCAGCCAAGCCCAAGAAACTTCTAATATCCGAAGGGGATAAAGGTCTAGGCCAACTCTTGACCACATTCGTCTTAATAAGATCTACCTCAATACCCTTACTTGAAACAATGTGACCCAAAAAAGCCATGAACCTTAGCTAAAACTCATATTTGCTAAACTTTGCAAAGAGTTGTCATTCCTTAAGGATTTGCAACACCATCCTCACTTCTCGAATAAATCAATATGTCATCAATGAACACAATTACGGACATATCAAGGTATTGTCTAAACAACCTATTCATCAAATCCATAAATGCCACCGGAGCATTGATCAAACTAAAAGACATTACCAAAAACTCAAAAATGTTCGTATCGGGTCCTAAAAACCATTTTCAGAATATCTTCTTCCTTCACCCTCAATTGGTGATAACTCGATTGGAGGTCAATCTTAGAAAAGTAACTTGCTCCCTAAAGTTGATCAAACAAACCATCTATCCTTGGAAGAGGATACTTATTCTTAACTGTAACCATATTCAATTTCCTGTAGTCAATACACATTCGGAGAGAACCATCCTTCTTTCTAACAAACAAAACTGGGGCACCCCATGGGATATACTTGGTCAGATGAAACCCTTATCCAACAAGTCTTTCAATTGCTCTTTCAATTCCTTAAGTTCTGTCGAAGTCATTCTATAAGAAGGAATATAAATAGGTTGTGTATCTGGGAGAAAAAATAGGTTGTGTATCTAGGAGAAGGTCAATACTAAAGTCTATTTTCCTTTCGGGAGGAATACTGAGTAATCATCTGGGAACACTTTCGAAAACTCATTCACAACGAGAACCGACTCAAGAGTAGGGGTTTTGGAATCTATATGCCTCACCCTAACTAAATGGTAAAAGAAACCTTTAGAAATCATCTTTCTATCTTTCAGAAAGGAAACAAACTGACCCTTAGACATGAAATTTCCCCCCTTCCATTCTAGGATAGGCTAATTCAGAAATTGAAACTCGACTACACGTGTTTTACAATCAATAGAAGCATAACAAGAGTGCTGCCAATTCATACCAAGGATAACGTCAAAATCTAGCATATCAAGCTCTACCAAATCAACAAGAGTAACTCTATGGGATAGGGAGACCGACCATCTTCTATAGACCTTCGTAGCCACAATAGAATCACCAACAGGAGTAGAGATAGAAAAAGGATCTAACAACTCATCTGGAAGAACATCAAATTTCATAGCTACATATGGCGTCACAAAAGACAAGGTAGCACCGGGATCAAGTAAATCATAAACATCAAGTTGGAAAACATTCAACATAGCGGTAACCACATCGGGAAAACCCTTTTGTTCACCACGAGTCTGAAGTGCATAGCACTTATTTTGCTTAGGAGCATTTGAACCTAAACCACTTGGACCGGATGAAGGATAGAGTTGAGCCCTACGATGACTATCTCCTCCATTCATAGCAATAGAAGGACAATCTCTTATCTTGTGGTCTATCGTACCACAACCAAAGGAATTATTGGAACCCGCAAGACATTTGCCCTCATGCTTTCTTCCACACTTAGTACAAGTAGGCAATAGAGAACCACTACCATTTCCTACTTTAGGTTTAGGGTTAGACATCCTATCATTGTTGAATCTTGGAGGATCATTAGAAGAACCTTGCCCGGAAAGCCTTTGTCGAAACCTTAAACGACCACGCCCACCGGACCTAGAGTATGAAGAGTTACCATATCAGTCCTTGCCCTCTTTAGTTCCCTAGACTTCTCCTTAAGTTTTTCATCATCAATCTGTTGAGCATGAACCATAAGGCGAGAAATATCCATGTCATGGACAAGCATAGTGGTACGGTATTCTTTCACAACCAAATCAGACATTCCCGAAACAAACTTGCTTGTTCTTTCCCAAGGGTCTGCCACTATAGAGGGAGCATACTTTGACAACTATGTGAATCTCAAAGCATATTCTTTCACACTCATGTTCCCTTGTCGGAGATTGATAAACTCAAACACCTTAGCCTCCCTCATCTCAAGAGGAAAGAACCTATCAAGGAAAGCAGACTTGAACCTTTCCCATTCTAGGGGACCCACATCTTTCGGTCTTGCTTCCTTCCATTGTTTGAACAAAATTTTAACAACACCCTTAAGTTGATAAATGACCAATTCCTCCTTTTCCATCGGAGTCACTCCCATAATAGTCAACACCTTGTAAACCTCATCAATGAACTCTTGAGGATCTTTCTCAACCTTAGAACCATAGAATTCCAGGGGATTCATCCTAGTGAAGTCCCTAACTCTAGATGACGCCATACCCACATTTGGGTTCATGGGGACCACAACCTCCCAATTGGCTTGGTCCATCACGGCTTGAGCCAACACTTGAAAAACAGCCCTAAACTCCGCATTAGTCACTTGCTCGGTCAAAGGGTCAATCGGAGCTTGAGGAGGAGCTCCTTGATCAACATTTTCTCCGTCATTCCTTTTAGCATAAGCCCTTCGAGTAGTCATATCATGCAGCCCATTGGGTAAGGATTAGGAGAGAGATCTTATATAGTTATATTATATCGCACGACCTAGAGTAAATGAAGAAGTGAAGTTTCATAAACATATTGTAGCCTCTTATTCATAAATGTGGCGCGCTTCACACTCATGAACAAGACTCTACTTGACGTGGTTTTGAGACATCCTCGAACCTCTCTAAACATTTTTCTCTGATTACCAAGTTTGTCACAGCTCAAGGGTACCCCCTAGATGTAACATGGGGTACAAGACCCCGAGAGACCTCATACAAACCACTTAGCTTTCACAGTCATGATAATATAAATTTATGAGAATTTAAAACATTTCAACACAATCAAAGTTTCTATTTTAAAAGCGGAAGTCTAATACACCTGTCTCAAAACCATCTAATACAATAGATTCTTGGGACACATTCCATACAACACTGTTTAAAACTAAAATAAAAGAACATGAGAAAAGTAGTGGCCAAATCCTTGAATGTTATGACGACTCTCCAATCTTCAAGTCTTGCCTCTACTATAGATCCTAGCCACTGGGATGAGAGTCGGGATCACTGGATCCTACATTTGGATAAGAAATGTAGGCAAGAGTATGTGTTACTATAAGGATGTACTAAATATGATAGCTTGCATAAACATAACATAAAACATAAGCGTTAGACAACATAAGTCATAAAGCATAATCAATGCACATAATAGATCATCATAACATATGAGGAGTACTTCTTGAAGTAGAGAAAGACATAAAGGAAATCGAGTTTGTTGAGCAAGTAAAACTCGATCTTGCAGCACGCGCGCGTTGAGGCACTTTTTCGACGGTCCCCGTACACCGTACATCAGAGTGTACTTCAGTTTATGGTCCCTTTACAGATTTGTCTATGGATCTTTGAGAATTTATTTTCATTTCCCGGAGATCGTTGAGAAGACATATCCAGTCCAGTTTAAGAAGAGAGAGCCGTTGGTTCCTTATAGTCATTTCTTTTTTTCTGTTTTCTTTCGTGACAACTAGGAGGAAACCAGTCTGCAGTAATTCAAATTGCTCCGCCAAGGTTTTGATTCTAATAGAGTAGCCGCTTTGGAAGGACATGAGTGGAGACTTGTCACCAGATTTGATCCAGAAAACACAGGGCGTTGTCTTTTCGCACTTAGGCGCACAACGTGCCATTGGTAATGATTCTACTACAGTGCCACAAATTCGCTAGCTGATCCCCGTTTTCACAATAAGAAGAAAAAAAGTTGAATTTTTCGAACCCTCGGTATGATTAACTCGTACAATGGATTAGCAATCCGCCGCTTAGATCGCGCCCTACCCTAAAATGACCATCTAAACATCATCATAGAGATTTGTTCATTTGTTATAGTAGAATATAACCCTAGAAAGAAAGACTCTTTCTTTCATTTGAATCAAAACGGAGTAGCGGGTGAAGCCTATAAAGATGCTTTTTCCATACTTCAGGAGGAAGAGATCGCCACTAGGTAAATCACCCACTATATATCGCACCTATCATACTTACTTTCATACAGGTGCTGCATGGCTGTCGTCAACTCGTGTCATGAGATGTTTGGTCAAGTCCCGATCACCATATCTTTGATTTTTCTTTATCTCTCATCGGCTTGAGCCGAGTGGTAGAAAGAAGATAGGCCAGAAAAACAAGGTGCAACGGGCTCTCTGCTTCCCCTGTGCCTTATCAAAAATTAATAAGGAAGACCGGTTTCTAGGAGGGTAATGCAAATTACGGAAATGCGAAGGTTGCAACAAGGTGGCAGGCCCAAGCTTGTCCCAGTAGCCAGGTTTGGTTCCATTGCATCCCACAATAATCGACGGGCAGCCTTCATACATTTAGCATAAACCGCTGAAAACTCGAAAGTCTGTCCACTCTGAGTGCGATCCAGTAATAGCTCTACGAACGAATGGATCAGATCGACTTAGAAAATGGAAAGATTTGAAAGTTCCATCTCCAGTTCAGGGTCTCCGTCCCTGAAGCGAAAAAAGAGGAGCAGGAACAAGAGGTTGTCCTCTCCTTATAGTCACGTGGCTTTCCGCTCCTCTCCCGACCGAATAGTTGAATCGAGGGGGTTGGTTGAAAGGTAAGAATAGCGTGATTGGCCGATTGGTTAGAAGGTAAGGATAGCACGATTAACTAGTTTCAGGCCCCTTGGATCATGGGCACCATATAAGGAACCTTACTAGCCTTCTCAGCCAGTTAGTCTAACCACAAGGATTCCTTCCTGCTTATCCACCCACCTTTCCCCCCACCTTTTAGCCTTCTGAACCCCTGAACCACGCCCCCTGGTACCGAGACCCCCGGTAATCTCTTGCAGGGCTCTCCGATTATCTCCTACAATAAGATAAGAGGTAAGAAGCTCACTTTCGCTTCATCCACCACCGCTCACGCGGAAGCTTTCCTCTAAGGCGGAACACACCCCTACCGATGTATTTTTACATCCCACAGCTTCGGCAGACCCTATGAAATGATGGAAGATTGAATCATTCCTTCATTCTATTCCGGCTATTCCTTTCCGGCTGCATTTTATTCAACGAGACCGAAAACACAGCAGCGGTATAGGTAGAAGGAGCTGGTACGGAAAAACTCAATTCGTCCTTAGTCAAGACTTGGGTAATCGCCTTTAGTCTTACTCATCATGGAAGGCAACTCAAGCAACAATCTAATCATTCATCATAACATGTTACATCTTATAGCTTACTTTTAAAGACATGGGGAATTGCCACTTGCCTAACTATAAATGATCATGGGTACTCGCATTTTATCCTTCTTACTGCCTCTTGCCCAATTCATACATAGGATCATGGGTAGTCGTATCTTGTCTAAATTACATAATAGGAACGTGGGTAGTCGCCTCTTGTTCAACTCCATAGAATAATGGTAATCATCTCTTATTCTATGCTAAGGAATATGGGTAATCGCCTCATATTCTATTCTCATTTAGAGGTCATGGGTAATAACCTCTAGCCTCATCAATTTCATTGTATTTTAACTTAGATTCTTTTAAGGTGAAAAATCCTTTCAACCTAGAATAATTCAATGTGAAAAAGCTTTTCACATTCATACATAGATAAAGGAAATCATGTGGGAAGAATCCATTCCACAATAATCACATAAACAATCAATGACTAATACATAAGCTTCACTCTCAAAGTCATTCTTATCATAATTCATCACATACGCTTCAATCTAAAAGCAATTCATAATGTACCTTATTGATCCTATAAGAATACATCTAGATCCACAATTTTTCCTTTCATAGCATAAAACCCCCTTTTCATCAATTTCTACATAGATACATGGGTTAGGCATGGGTACATGGAAAATCATCATGAAAGCATTGAATACTTTCAATTCATGCATAGTCAATCATGATTCACTCAATTGAATTAATATTCACAAAGATCCATAACTTAGGAGAAAACCCTAACTCAAATTGGGGAATTCTACTTTTCAATTGGGAGAATTTAGGGGCTCCATGGATGAAAAATTGGAGAATGGAGACTTGACCTTGAGCCCTAGCTTCAATCCTTCTTCTTCTTCAAGTTCTAGAGAGAGAATGATTTAAATGGGCAAGTTTTGTGGTTAAAATCACCTATATAGGAGTCTTAGACATAGACAAAACGACGTAGTATAGAGATAAAATAATTAGGAAAAGACCCAACTACCCTTAACATTAACTGTCGACTTTCACCCATGACTCCTGACTGATGGTGTAATGACCCTAAAAACGAACTAGTGAAACTAGAGCTTCACATGTGAGTTTGGAGTTGAGAACTTGATGAAATGATGAGAAATAACCGTGACGTCCGGAAACTAGTCATTTGAACTAGTGAGTTGTAAGGGTCAACTTTAAATGGTCATATCTTTTAGCTCAAAATGAATTAGGTGGACCTTTACCTATCCAATTAAAGGTCTCTAAGTCCTCTTTCCAACTCCACCAAGTTTGCCCAATTCCGATCTTAGAGTAAAAAGATATGCCCGAAATAGTGAAGCACTGTCCAAAAGGACGAGTTTAGACGGGTTTAGGGAAAACTTTTAAGTTTAACTTTGTGGGTCCCTAATTCTTTTCCT